>ONZH01001203.1:0-39361 GCA_900303285.1 Rhinella marina | reverse complement strand
AAAATTCGCTTCGCTCAATTCGTTGAATTTTCAAAAGATTTGTACTTCTAACTAGGGATGAGCGAACTTTGAAAAGTTTGGTTCGCTTCGCTTTGGCGAACTTCTTTGAATTTCGATTCGTACGACCGAACCTAAAACAAACCTTGCTATAACGGCTGAATAATTGCTTCACAATAATGGGAGTCAGATAGGTATAGTTCGTTTACTTGCAGTTGCTTACAATGAAAAAATGAAAAAAATCCAAGTACTTCAACAATGGCGGCGCAAAATATACGCATATTTTGAAATTTACACTAATGCGTACGCTAATGCGAACATTCCCGCACAAATAACGAACATACAATGTAATGTTGTCAAAGGTGCGCTACTTAACTGAATATGTACGCATTAGCGTACTCATACACTGCGTCTGCGAACATTCCTACTCAAGTAACGAACATACAGTGTAGCGTTGTCAATTGTACGCTACTTAACTGAATATGTACGCATTAGCGTACGCATACACTGCGTCTGCGAACATTCCTACTCAAGTAACGAACATACAGTGTAGCGTTGTCAATTGTACGCTACTTAACTGAATATGTACGCATTAGCGTACATTCTCAATAAATTTGCGTATATTTTGCATCGCCGTTATTTTAACCAGATTTGTTACGAACTTTCTCAAAATTCGGTTCGGTGACGAACCGAACTTTTGGGAAAGTTCGTAACGAATCTGGTTCGTTACGGTTCTGTTCGCTCATCCCTACTTCTAACGAATCTATTCGGCCAAATCTGTGTGCAAATCAGTGTACAAATCATACGTTATTATGTGGTGTTTTGCGAACATTCGCACATTAATAAAGGAAGTACATACAGTTGTTAAAGGTACGCAACTTATGTGAACACGTATGCATGAGTGTACAAAATTGCATACAAATCCTCAGCGTACTATTGTCTAGCGATTGCGTAATATGCAGGCACGATGCTAGGCTTTGCTGGAGCGGAATGGTGGAGCAGGAGGAACGCTCTGAGTCTGACCCCTGGCTACATGACACCGTATCAGCAGATCATCCTGCTGTGATTGAGATGAGCGTGCCATTCACTCCACTACCTCATCCACTTTCTCCTCCACTATAATTTTGCACCTTGGTGGGTCAGCCTGGTGGAACAGTGGCCAACTATTACAAATTCTACAAGTAGAAGCTCCGGCTACAAGTCCTTTGGCACTTCTGCCTCGAGGTCTGGCTGGAACCCTTTTGCTTTTCCATGCCAGACATTTTCACTTGGCTGTGGCCCTGCAGCTGGTCTTTGTCTCTCTCCCTGCCTGATTAATTACTAGCCCTGCACTGGCCCTGCAGTATCTCTGATATATGTAATATGGATTCCCAGAACAATTACACCCCAATTTTAACACAAGAGTTTTCTGTCTTTCAGAACTTCACAGACAGTGCTTCTGCTCGTCTCAGCAGTCGCAGCACAACTGATGCGTCACTGGCTTACCGAGCCTGTGAGCCAATCAGAGCAAGCCCTTCCCACTAGGTCAAGTGACCGCTTTCTTCCTGGGCTTTTTGCGGTACGAATAACGAACTTACAGTAAAAGTTCGCTAATTAACTGAATTCGTACGCATCAGTGTATAAAGTAACTTATACGTAGCATTAGCATACAATTTATCGGACAAGTACGTAGCGAATGCGTACAAAGCTTTAAGAACATTTTCGAATCTAATTAAGCGAATCTCAAAAAATCCGGATTCGCTTCGGAGTGGACAATTTGTAAGATTCGATTCGAATCTACAAAGCGGCAAATAGATTCGCTTATCTCTATTAGGGGCCCAATTCAACGTAATTGGGATGAAAAGACCAAACGCAAAACCCCTGCAAAGGCAATCCGCATCCTCCACCCTAGGATACCTGACGAGCCAGGGTTCCATCGCGTGGACGTTCACCGGAGTCCTTAGACCTGAGGCTTAAGTGGCTGCGATTGGCTACGGGGGCATCTGGCTGCTGAATGTGTTCCACCACTAGGCTTAAAACGGCATAAGACGTAGAACCTGCAGTGTCTATCGTTGAACAACCAACAGGTGCCCGGACGCTTAACCGCCACTGAGCCTCTGGTCGTAGATGGCTGCCCAGTGGCGCCGCCCTGAAAGGGGGTCAGCATCGGCTGAGCCCTCATCAAACGCAGCCACACATCTGTGGCCTTCACACCCCACCCAATGGACGGCTGTAATGCCAGGCGACGAAACTCTTCCTCATATCACCACCAGGCCGATCCCCCATGCAATTTGTAGACATTATAAATCGTGTCAACATAAACGAACAATTTCGAACAACACTCGGGATGCTTCTGACCCATAATACAACCCAGCACTGAAAAGGCTTGAAGCTAGTTTCCAATCATCCGAGCGACTTTTGGCCTTCTATCCAAAGACCTTTCAACCCCTTATTCCTTATCAACCGAAGATTGATCCGCCGTAACCAATGACCAAACATCAACAAATGCATTATCCCAAATTTTTTGCTTAATGTCTTCCAAAACATGAGCTTCCAACCACGGAGTCCTGGCGGCTGGAAACAGAAGGACGCCGAGGCACCCGCCTCGTCCGGCGTCTCAGGACTTGGCTGCCTGAACCCGAAGAGCTGCAGGAACGATTGTCCGCCGATGTGGAAGGGGACCTCCAACGAGAGGTTCGAGACCGCCCAGATCTCTGTAAGCTCCTGGAAACCCTGGAGTGGTGACGGGACCAGCTGTAACGGTGCCGGGCAGGACTGCGTCGGTGACGACGTCGAGAACCCCGGAAGACAGAGCCTGAAGAATTTTCCCGCCTGCTTCCATACTGTTCACGAGATCGGCGCATGCCCATGATCCTCCGCGGGCTGCAGCACTATTGGAGGGTGCTGGGCAGGCACAGTGGTAGGAGGGCCAAGGGGAGCTCCAAGACATCCACAAAAGGGGGGGTCAACATCAGATTGCGGCATAATCACTGATGTCCCCACACATAGTTGAAGGAGGGGTCTCAAAAAGAGGGGCACTGGGGGGGCATAGCCCAGAGGAAGAGGATGAATCCTGGCTACTTGACACCTTTTCTCCCATAGCAGCACCCCTAAGTAAGCTATCTTTATTAGTAATAGAGACTGGGAGGAAGAAACTCCCGGTGCAAACTATCAGAACACACAGCACCCTGTATGTCGCACGTACGCAAACTTCCTGCTGAAGAGGAGCGCAACAGAAGAGCTCCCCCTGGTGGCCGTTCGAATGCATCTGCGCCAACAGGAACCCCTGTGCATCGTACAAGGCGGAGGGAAGGGGAGCAGAGCGCATCAGGGATGGCCTGGCAGGGAGCTCACACTGCTCCCCTACACAGCGCTGACTCCCTACAGCTACCAGAGGGGGTGGCGCAGAGATGGCCGACACCACAGCGCTGCGGGCGTGCCGCTGAGCAGCCTGACCTCGGGGAGCAGCAGAGGAAGAGGAGGGGCAACCATCACCTCCACGAGATGCAGCGTGGTGCCGCTGCCACCCCACATCTACAGCCTCAGCCGGTACGGGGGAAGAAGGGTGCCCACCCATAGAGGATGACCGAAAACGCCCTGTGAGCATCTCAGGGCTGAATCTGGATGGTGCCCAGGACCTCCTCATGGGTCTCCAATGCACCCCAGGTACCTCCTCAGCAGCATTGGGGGGATCCGAGGGTAAGGAGGAGGGATGAGCCGGCCCAGCAACAACCAAAGCCTGGTTAAGCCATCCCAAACCCTCACTCCTCACCCTGGCCATTACTTGTTCCATGAACGAGTCAGCCATACTGACAGCACACAGCTTCCCTTACCACATCAAGAGTGAAAGAGGCCCAACCCAGGGGGGAGGGCCCCTATATACCCTCCTCCCCAATGCCTCCTGGGAAACCACCTGACTCCACCATAATTAACCTTATAACTAGAGATGAGCGAATCTATTCGCGATTCGTTGATTCGTATCGAATCTTGGAAATTTTCAGCTGCGAAGCGAATCCGAATATTTGGAGATTTGCTCCGTTAAGATTCGAAAATGTTCCTAAGGCTTTCTACGCATTCGCTACGTACTTGTTCGATAAATTGTACGCTAATGCTACGTATAAGTTACTCTATACACTGTTGCGTACAAATTCAATTACTTAGCGAACTTTTACTGTTAGTTCGTTACTCGTGCGCAAAAGCCTGGGAAGAAAGCGGTCATCTGACCTAGTGAGCAGGGCTTGCTCTGATTGGCTCAGGCTCGGTCAGCCAGTGATGCATCACTTCTGCTGCGACTGCTGAGATGAGCAGAAGCACTGTGTGTGAAATTCCTAAAGACTGAGACCTGTGTTGTTGAAATTGGGGTGTAATTGTTCTGGGAATCCATATTACACATCAGGGATACTTCAGGGCAAGTGCAGGGCTAGTAATTAATCAGGCAGGGAGAGAGAGACAGGGAGAGAGACAGGGACAAAGACAAAGACCAGCTGCAGGGCCACAGAGTCAAGTGAAAAATGTCTGGAATGGATAAGCAAAAGGGGTCCAGTTCCAGTCAGACCTCGAGCTCTAAAAAAAAAGAGAAGGTGGCACAGGGCAGCAGTGCCAAAGGACCTGTAGCCGGAGCTTCTACTTGAAGTATTTGCAATACTTGGCCAGTGTTCTAGCGGGCTAACCCACCAAGGCGCAAAATTGTAGTGGAGTACAAAGTGGATGAGCTGGTGGAGTGGATGGCACGCTCATCTCAGTCTCAGCCGGATGATCTGCTGTCATCTGCTAAACGGTATCCATATGTAGCCAGGGGTCAGACTCAAAGCGTTCCTCCTGCTCCACCTCCACCATTCCTCTCCAGCAAAGCCCGTCATTTTCGTATGCAATTTATATGCTCATGCGTACGTGTTCAAAGAAGTTGCGTACCTTTTAAAACTGAACGTTCCTTATTAGTGCGTGAATGTTCGCAAAACGCCACATAATAACATATGATTTGTACGCAGATTCGTCAAATAGATTCGTAGAATATACGAATCTTATGAAAAGTTCGACAAATGTTCGGCGAATAAAATTTTGAATGATTTGCTCATCTCTACTTATAACACCCAAATTCAAGCGTGGGCAACTTCACTGCATAACTCCCTTCACTACCTTGCCCGACCAGGCAGTCAGAGTTTCCCTGCTTACCCATCATGGCCCCTTTCAGAACAATGTTCACCAATAATGGGAAGAACATGGTGTCTGTGCTGCATCAAGGAGGGCTGACCCATGCGCCTTGCATGGCATATGTCTTTATTCTGGTTGCAAAGCTCTTCCTGAAGTCTTCCACCCAACTGCAAAACATCCTGAAAATGGCCAGGAAACTGGGCATGCACTTCAGCCACTCTTACCCTGCAAAACACGCCGTCCTTGAGCTGCAAAGGCAGAACAGAGTTTTTAGTAAGAGGAGAGGAACAGGATGAGCTGGAAGGCAATGAGGAAGACCAGGCAGATGACCTCTACACACTGTGGTAGTATGCAGTGGCGATGGAGGCAGGGAGCCCCTCCGATTCCCTTGTGGAAATGTCCAGATGCATACTGAGTTTCTTGCTTACTGAAAGCCGTGTTATCACCATTTGGCTGAAGGATGGCTAACTGGCTGTATACCTTGTTAGACCCTCATTACCGGGCCAAAATGGGGGCCTTTTTTACACCTGCTGAGAGGGAGAATAAACTCAAATACTATCTAGACATTCTATGTAGTCAATTGGCCGCTGCCTATGTGTGCCATCGCCCATCCTCATAAAGTTCTGACCAGGGGGGCTCGGCTACTATCGAGACATCCTTGGTATCCATTGGCTTGCTGCCTACATGCGCCATTGACCATCCTCAAGAAGGGCTAACCTAGGGAACCCTATGAGCTCACGCTCCTTTGCCATGACTGCTTAGTCGGAGTGGAGGGGCAGTAGAATAAACAGCTCCATCAGCAGCAACTTAAGTCTTGAGTCTGTGATAAACTGTTTTCTACAGCCCCCCGACTAAAGAAACCACGAAGCAGCAGGACATGGAGCAGAACCTGAACCTGCAGGTGGTGACATACTTGGACTGCACTCTGCCACCCCACATCCAAGATGGCCGCAACTGGACTAGTTTTCCCTGGACCAGCTTTCCTGCCCAGCCAGTAGTGTGGCATCAGAGCGGGTGTTTAGTGCAGCATAGTTACCCCAAGGAGAACTCACCTTTCTACCCAAAATGTTGAGAGACTGACCTTGGTAAGGATGAATCAGGTGTGGATCAGCCAGGCTTTCCATACACCAGTGCCTGATGCATCAGACCAGATTATTCTGGGCACCACACCAAAACTTTGTTTCTTCTGGCCAAGTGCTTCAGTCACTGTTCTGATGCTGCCACCTGCCTGATGCCAAACACCTGCTGCCTCTGTTGCATCTTCTCCTACTGCCACCCACCATCTCGTGCTTTTATGCTACTGCTGTTGCCCCCCACCTCCCCACTCTGTGACTGGGCCACTATGTTTACTCCTCCCACGGGTGCCACCCTCACCACTCTGTAACTGGACCACTATTTTGACTCCTTATGCAGTTGCCACCCTCACCACATTGTGACTGGGCCATTGTGTTGACTCCTCATGCTTTTCCCACCCTCCCCACGCTGTGACTGAGCCACTATGTTGATTCCTCATGCGGCTGCTACCCTCACCACTCTGTAACTGGGCCACTGTGTTAGGTCCTCATGCAGTTGACACCCTTACCACTTTGTGACTGGGCCACTGTGTTGACTCCTCATGCGGTTGCCACCCTCCCCACTAGTGTCCCTGTTTGGCCTTGTTGATACACCTTTTATTTTACCCTTCTTCTGATCTGTCAGAAGGATGGGAAAATGAGAAACACATTCTTCCAGCCTTCCTCTGGATCAACTTATAGGAAAACAGGCCGAACTGGATGGACAGATGTCTTTTTTCGGCCTTATAAACTATGTTACTATGTTACAACGGATCCTGTCGCATCGCATCAGCATATGCTCAGGATTTGGAAGCCAAAAGCAGGAGTGGGAACAAAACACAGAAGACATGCAAATATTCAAATCAAGTGTCATCTTTGTTTTGGACCCACTCCTGTTTTTTTATTGGTCTTAGCAATGCTGATGGATTACTGACCAAATGCTGACCATGTCACAGCGGATGCTCAAAAGACAGGATCTGTTTTTTGGGGGTTGTTCTTGTGACAGATCAGAAGAAGGGAAAAATAAACAGTGTGTAACAGAAAAGGTTCTGTCGAAATCTATGTGGAATCTGCTGATGGTGTAAAAGGAGTGCGCTCTTCCACTCTATAGTACGATCTTGGGCCACTGCACGGTTCTTTATACCTGAGACTTACATTAACCTGTAAGACTGAATTCACAAATTCATTCAATTTTTGGCCTTTTAACTGACCAAATAAGTGAAGTGATTGTAAGAGTGCTGCCTGTGAACTGCCTGTTATACTGATGCATAGTAACTGTTTCACTACTAGCTAGACATGTTTCTGCAATGCATAGTGCTGTACACTGATATACAGGCTCTCTGCAGCCGGGAAATAGCTGATTTCTAATGTGCTTCATCCCAATTAAATTCGGATCTAAACATTTTTTCTTTTTTTTTGAAAATTTGGCAAAGCGTTCAAATTGAATTTTTGAAAACTTCACTCATCTTTACTGTCCACCACTGATTGGTGGTCCAACCACAGGCACCCTCATCGATTTCAAGAATGGAGGTCCTGTTCCTCTGTCTCAATTTAATGGCAGGTTGAGCATGAGTTTTGCTGTTTCTTACATTGTCTATGGGACTAACAGAGATTACCAATGTGTTCCAAATAGGTTTTCTGTCTCATCAGTAAACCACCAATCCTTAATATTAATCGCTAAATTGTTGTGTTTATTAACAATAAATTACAATAACCACCAATACTCTGTACTCTGGAATTACTGAGCAATTAATACCAGTACTAAGAAATGGCAGAATAGACCGGAAGGTGGAGAGAGAGTTACAGGTATATGGATGGGGTCCAGGTGATCCATTGCATTGGACTGCATGGGGCCCAGAGACTGTTAGCCCAGTATAGTTGTGTTGGTGGAGAGAAATAATGTAAATCAGTCTATAAATGCAACATACTGTACTATATATGTGTGGCAAATGTGTAAAAGCAACTGGACGTATTTTAAGTGTTCTGGAAAATGTAAATAATGAGGTAATTGCATGCCATACTGGCACAAATCTGTTTTTCTGACACATATTCTATATTTTCTTAGTACCTGAGTCTGTGCCCCATTTTCCCAGATAAAAAGAACAATTTTTCAATTTGAGATGCCTTATGTTTTAAAAAAATATTTTATTTTTTAGACCAAATGGGGTATTTTCTTACATCAAAGCAGTTTTGTCAATACATTACTGCATTCCAAGGGAGTGCCTTTAGGTTGTGTCTAGTGATGATTGAGCACCCCGATGTTCGGGTGCTTGGATGCTCAGGCTGAACACTAGGTGTTGCACGAGTGCTCGGCCGAGCACCCGAGTATAATGGAAGTCAATGGGAGAAGACCAGGCACCCCCTGCTCGGATGAGGGGAGGGTGTCTGGTCCATAGGGAAATGTCAGAAAATGGTAGAAACACCGCAGAAATGGTTAGGGTACAGCATGGGGCAGATGTCTGGATGTATCTTGGACACCGAAGTCGCTGCTATTAAAGATGATGTCCGAATATTACGACACTTTTATGGAATGACAAAAATACCCCCCCAAAACCCAAGATAACATCGATTTTACAGGAAATATTGTTAGGAAACATAGATTAACTTGTACTTTAAGCGCAAGTACTGCCAAAAATTACAAGGATGAGGCACTCCCATACAACTGGTATATCATATAAAGGAGGGCCTTATTCACATTGTGGTATAATTGTGGGACTCAGACACTCATAAAGCCTATGCACTAAGGGAAAGGGCTGCCAAATATTACAAGGATCAGGCACTCCAATACACCTTTTATTACACATAAAGTAGGGTATCAGACACACCCATGAAAAAGTATCATTGATGGCCTGCTGCTGACACTCAAAAACAATAGGCTTGCCATTCTGCTGCTGCGCAGAACGTCAAAAAAATGTAAGAGTGACACTCTGCAGCCGAGCTGAACATCCTAAAATTTAATGGACACATGCTGCTGCCACCGCACCACTCAGAGTCGCTGACGATCGTTTCTTTTTTTGCTATTCGCCGCGGGAGGCCGGGGCCCCCCCAGCAGCGTGTGCCGCGTCGGCCGTTCCACTCTTGCTCTCCGCGGTAATTCCATGTCCTATTACGTTTATCTAAGTTGCTGCACTTAAAAAGCTCGAAGTTTGATCTTAGGATTGAGTTGGCTGTCTGCAGGGAGGTGAGCTACCACCTGTTGGAGCCCCTGACTCTCGGCGCCTCCCCGATGCTGTTCGTTCAGTGTCCCGGGGGCCGGAATCGTTTACTTAAAAAATTTGAGTGTTCAAACCAAGCCGGGTGGACTGAATACTTGAGCTGTGAATAATGAAATCGGACTCCATGCTGCTGCCACCGTACTTTATCAAACTGTCCCAAATTTAAGTTTGACATTCTGCAGCCAAGCTGACCGTAAAAAAAATTAAAGGGACACATGCTGCTGCCATCGCACTTTATTAAACTGTTACAAATTTAAGGGTGACACGCTAATGTCAAGCTGACCGTCCAAAAGAATGATATTCTTCAAGTGACATTCCACTGCAGAGCAGACCATTAAAAATATTTAAATCTGCCACGCTAATGCCGAGCTGACCGTCCAAAAGAATGATATTCTTGATGTGACATTCCGCTGCAGAGCAGACTGTTAAAAATATTTAAATCTGACACGCTAATGCCAAGCTGACCGTCGAATACATTATATTCTTGATGTGACATTCTGCAGAAGATCAGACCGTTAAAAACATTTAAGTGTGACACGCTAATGCCAAGCTGACCGTCGAAAACATTATATTCTTCATGTGACATTCTGCAGAAGAGCAGACCGTTAAAAACATTTAAGTGTGACACGCTAATGCCAAGCTGACATTATGGTTGAGTGCCTGCTGATGAGCTGACAGGCCCAAAAATTATGTTGCAGGCCCAGCTGGTGAGCTGAGTGGCTAACAAATTCGGGTGCAGGGCCAGCTGGTGGACTTCAAGGGCAGCCTAATAAGCTGTTTAATATGATGGAGGAAGAGGACAAGAAGAGGAAGGGGAAGGGGTGCATGATAATACAGTGTATTCGATACACCCTAAAAGCCTGATTTAAGTTTCCTTCATGTTAAGCCGCTTTCCTCTGGTGGAGTACAGAAGTCAGGGGCAATCCAGGCATTGTTCATTTTGATAAGCGTCAACCTGTCAGCATTGTCAGTTGACAGGCGGATGCGCTTATCAGTAATTATGCCCCAACGGCACTAAATACCCACTCAGACAAAACGCTGGCGGCAGGGCAGGCCAGCACCTCCAAGGCGTAGAGCGCCAGTTCATGCCATGTGTCCAGCTTAGAAACCCAATAATTATACGGCACAGAGGGATCTCTGAGGACGTTGACACGGTCAGCTACGTACTCCTTTACCATCTTCCAAAATTTTTCCCTCCTTGTGACACTAGGCCGCTCATCAGGGTGAGGGTGCTGGCGGGGTGTTATAGAACTGTCCCAGGCCTTGGAGAGTGTCGCCTTGCCTTTGTTGGAACTGCTGTGTGTTCCCCTCGTCTCCCCTCCTTGGGTGGCCAAGGAACTACATACTCTTCCACCAGCGTTGTCAGATGGAAATTTGTGGAGCAATTTTTCGACAAGGGCCTTCTGGTATTGCAACATTTTACTTGTCCTCTCCACCACAAGAATGAGACATGGGAAGTTCTCTTTGTAGCGAGGGTCAAGGAGGGTGAACAACCAGTAATCCGTGTTGCCTAATATGCGTATAACGCCTGGGTCACGGGAAAAGCGGCCTAGCATGAAGTCAGCCATGTGTGCCAGAGTCCCAACAGACAAGGCTTTGCTCTCCCCAACAGGAGCATGACTCTCAATATCCTCCTCGTCCTCTTCCTCCTCTTCAGCCCATCCACGCCGAAGAGATGGCGTAAACGTGGTATGGCTACCCTGTGTAGCGGTGGCAACCGTCTCCTGCTCCTCCTCCTCCTCCAATTGGCGCTGAGAAGACGAATCGAGGGTGGTCTGACTATCACCCTGTGTAGGGTCTTCCCCCATTTCCACCTCTTCCACACGCAGAGCATCGGCCTTTATTGTAAGCAGTGAGCTTTTTATTAGACACAGAAGTGGGATGGTTACGCTGATAATGGCATTATCACCGCTCACCATCTGTGTAGATTCATCAAAGTTGCGTAACACCTCAGAGAGGTCAGACATCAATGCCCACTTGTCGCTTGTGAAGAGCGGAAGCTGACTAGAAAGGCGCCGACCGTGGTGCAGCTGGTATTCTGCTACTGCTCTCTGCTGCTCACAAAGCCTGCTCAACATGTGTAAGGTGGAATTCCATTGTGTGCTCAGGTCGCACAGCAGTCGTTGAGACGGCAAGCGCTGCTGCAGGGTTGTCAGGCCGGCTGAAGCTGTCGGTGACTTTCGGAAATGGGCGCACAGGCGACGCACCTTCACCAGTAGCTGAGACAAATTGGGGTAGGTTTTCAGAAACCGCTGAACCACTAAGATGAATACATGTGCCAGGCATGGTATGTGTGGGAGGTTGGCCAGCTCCAAAGCCGCTACCAAGTTGCGGCTGTTATCAGATACAACCATGCCTGGCTGTAGGTTGACTGGCGAGAGCCACAGCTCAGCCTGTTCCCTTATGCCATGCCACAGTTCTGCAGCATTGTGCTGTTTGTCATCCAGGCAAATAAGCTTCAGCACGGCCTGTTGCCGCTTACCGACTGCTGTGCTACACTGCTTCCAGCTACTGACAGAAGTCTGAGTGGTGCTGCAAGATGGCAATTCTGCATGGGAAGAAGTGGAGGAGGAGGTGGAGGAAGAGAAGGAGGGGTTGCAGCCGCTACTATAGGTGGCAGCAGAAATCCGGATGGAAGTAGGGCCCGCAATCCTCAGAGTGGGTAACACCTGGGCCTTCCCAGGGGACGACTCGCTCCCAGCCTCCACAATGTTCACCCAGTGTGCCGTCAGGGAAATGTAGCGTCCCTGGCCACAAGCGCTTGTCCATGTGTCAGTTGTTAAGTGGACCTTGCCAGTAACTGCGTTGGTCAGGGCCCGGGTTATGTTTCTGGACACATGCTGGTGTAAGGCAGGGACGGCACACCGGGAAAAATAGTGGCGGCTGGGGACTGCTTAACGAGGGACAGCCGCCGCCATCAGGCTGCGAAAGGCCTTGATGTCCACCTGCCTAAACGGCAACATTTCCACGGCCAGCAACTTGGAAAGTTGCGCTTTTAGAGCTATGGCCTGTGGGTGGGTAGCAGGGTATTTGCGCTTTGCATTTGAACGCTGCGCTGGGTCATTGAAGTGGGCGTGCTGGCTGAAGTTTTCTGCGAAGGTCCAGGTGCAGGGCGGGAGGCATCTGGGCCTGCGTCTTGGACAGCAGGTAACAGAGGGGAAGAGGAGGCAGTGGTGTGATCTGCAGACACAGATCGTGGACCCAGGCGTTCAGCCCACCTTTTAGGGTGCTTTGCTGACATGTGTCGGATCATGCTGGTGGTGGTCAGGTTGCTGGTGTTTACACCCCTGCTCATCTTGGTATGGCAAAGGTTACAAATTACAATCTGTTTATCATCAGCACTTTCCTCAAAAAACCGCCAGACTGCCATACACCTAACCTTTGGCAAGGGAGCTGGCCGCAAGGGGCTGCTCCGGGGAACAGTTGTGGGCCTGGTTGGCGTGGCCTGCCTTCTCCCTTTTTCCACCCCACTGCCTCTTCTAGCCTGTTGCTTCTGCGGATCCCTCCCCCTCTGTACTGCTGTCCTTGCTCAGCTTGCCACCTTCCCAGGTTGGGTTAGCTATTTCATCGTCCACCACCTCCTCTTCCACATCCTCACTCTGCTCCTCCTCCTGACATGGTGAACTAACAAGAACCTGACTTAACTGCGTCTCATCCTCATCCACAACATCTTGAGACACTAATTGCCCTTGACTTATTGGCAACTGTGTCTCATCATCATCATCTACCTCGAGAGAAAATACTTGTCGTTCCTCATCATCATCGTCTTCAGATTGTGTTTGCTCAATAGGTTGGAAATCAGGGCACAATATCTCCTCATGTCCCACATCAAGCGACCTTGGCGAGAGGCCCAAGCCAAGGGACGGTGATGAAAAAAGCTCCTCGGAATATCCCAATGTGGGATTAGTTCTTTGCCCAGACTCTGCATGGTGGGAGGAAGGAGGTTCAGGGTGAGGATGCGGTTGCCCAGACTCTTGACTACTGAGACTGGACTTTGTGGAAGAGGGGGTGGTGCTGAACCGACTGGAAGCATTATCAGCTGAAATCCAACCAACTACCTGCTCGCACTGCTGTAGCAACAAGAGTTGCGTCTTGCGCCGCCCTGCAAACTGAGACATGAAGCTAGGAGTTTTGGATGACTTTGTTTCTTGGGCTCTGCAAGCAGGCACAGTTTCACCGTGCCCAGAGCCATGGCCTTTGCGTTCACCATCAGCAGCACGCCCTCTTCCCCGACCCTTAGTGCTCACCTTGCGCATATTGTATAGTATATATGCAACTTGGTCACAACTACAGTAGTGCAGATTTTTATTAACTGTATGATCAGAAAATTTTAAACTAAATGAACGGTATTAAATATGATATTAATATCAGCTACAGAGACTTTTGAACAGTTGTAATACGCTGTGTACCTAGCGTTACTGGCAGAGCACACCTGGTTTTTTTTTTGCCACCCAAAAAAGTTAAAAAAAGACGTATTTCACAATGGACTTTGGGCTTTTTTGAACAGCGAAATTTGTTCTACCTAGCCAAATCCTATCCCTATTGTTTAATTCCCTGCTAGGGAAAATTGAACTGCAGCAGCAAATGAGGAACTGCGGCCTAAATGAACGGTATTAAATACGGATGTCAGCTACAGAGACTTTTGAACGTTTGTAATACGCTGTGCACCTAGCGTTACTGACAGGGCACACCTGGGGGTTTTTTTACACCAAAAAAAAAAGTATTTCCCAATGGACGTTTGAACAATGATAGTAACCCTGCCTATAGAAATTCTATCAATACGCAAATGTTATACAGCAAGACGCAAAAGAATTACTGCGGGCTTAACAGCAGAAATTATAGCAAAGTATGTCAGGTATATAGTATACAGAGAGTGTACTACAGCATGCAGCAGCAGCACATGTGTCATTAATAGCAGGCCACCTAGTGCTATTTTCACCACCTTTAAAGTACTCAAATATCAGTAAATAAAGGATATATATACGTGGATAACTATTATACCAGCTTACCCCTCTTCATGTCCCTAAGTGCCAGGCGTACTGTGGCTTGCGGCACAGTACGTAAACATCAGAGAGGCCTCCCTAGATCCCTGGTAGAGCAACCACTGAGGAAGGGTGAAAGTAGGGCTCTCCTGCATGAAAACTTGATGGTGGTTAAGTACAAGGACAAGAGGGACGTCCTTGTACTGACCAGCATTCAACCCAACACCAGCTCCCCTGTAGCAGTACGTGGTACCACTACCACTGTCCCCAAACCGGACTGCATCCTGGCCTACAACAAGCACATGGGAGGAGTTGATCTTTCAGATCAAGTTCTGAAGCCCTACAGGGCCACACGAAAAACAAAAGTGTGGTACAAAAAACTAGCCATACACCTTGTACAAACGGCAATGTACAATGCGTACGTGCTATTTAAATCTGCTGGACACACAGGAAACTTTCCTTCACTTTCAAGAAGTAGTGATCAAGGCCCTAATTTTTCCAAATCAAGCAGAAGAGGCCCCTAGTACTTCTGCAAGTTAAAGTACCCGAGTTGTACCAGGACAACATTTCCCTGGTGAAGTTCCCCAGACAGAGAGGAAGGGAAGGACCCAAAAACGATGCAGGGTGTGTTCCAAAAGGGGGATTAGGAAGGACACCATTTATCAATGTGATACCTGCCCTGAAAAACCTGGCCTGTGCATGAAGGAGTGTTTCAGAATTTACCACCAATCCATGGATTAGTTTCCTCCCTTATGTACCCTTAACTTTTTTCACTTTGTACCTAGGATATATTCCAAATTGTTTAAATAGCCACTTTTCACCATCACTACATATTAATTTATTTGAGACTCCAGTTTGCTAAAAAGTACCCTTTCTACCACTTAAAATGTCCGTACAGGGGTGCTCTTTCCAAAATGGGGTCACTTCCTGGGGTTTTTAGTTGTTGGGGACCTCAGGAAATTTTTAAAAGCAACATGGCAAATAAAAAACCATGTCTGTTAAACCTGGCCTGCAAAAAACACATTTTGCAGTTTGCCTCTGGTGGCCTGCTGTGCGCCCATACAGCGGGCTACATGCACAAATGGGGTGCTGTTTTAATGGGGGAAAATGGGGAACATGTATTGGGGTGCATTTTCTCCTTTAACCCCTTGTGAATGTGAAAAATTGGGGTCTGTTTGTAATTTTTCATTTTCACAAATGTGTGCTTTGAAATGCTGTTACTTGCATTTCTGCCTTCTGTGAGACCCCAGTTTGTAAAAAAAGTACCCTTTCTACCACTTAAAATGTTCGTACTGGGGTGCTCTTTCCAAAATGGGGTCACTTCTTGGGGTTTTTAATTTCTGGGGACTTCAGGAATAATTTAAATGAGACATGGCAGTAAAAAAAACCATGTCTATTAATTCTGACCTGCAAAATCCATATTTTGCTGTTTGCCTCTAGAGGCCTGCTGTGCGCCAGTACATTGGGCTACGAGCACATATGGGGTGTTGCCGTATTCAGGGGGAAATGGTGATCAAAATGTGGGTGCATTTTGTCCCGTTACCCTTTGTGAGAGTGAAAAATGTGGGTGTATAGCAACTTTTTTGTCAAAAGAATTGCAGTTTTTCATTTTCACTTCCGCTTGAATCCTAATTCTAGGAAAAATCATTGCGCTCAAAGTGCTCACCACACACCTTGAAAGATTCCTTAAGGGGTGCTCTTTCCAAAATGGGGTCACTTTTGGGGGGTTTCCACTGTAGGGCCAGCTCAGGGGGTCTTCATGTGCGACATAGCTCCCAATTATTATTCCAGCTAATTTTGCTCTCCAAAAGCCATATGGTGCCCCTTCCACTGTGAAGCCTGCTGTGCGCCAGTACATTGGGCTACGAGCACATATTGGGTGTTTCTGTAAACTACAGAATTGGGGTAATAGATTTTGTGTTTTTTTTTTGTTGTTAACCCTTGATGGGTTTCATGGAAATTGGATTAAAACTTAAAATCTGCTAAAAAAAAATGGAATTTTGAAATTTCATTCCAATTTTCCGTCAATTCTCATGGAACACATAAAGGGTTAAAAAAGTTAGTAAAATCAGTTTTGAATAGCTTGAGAGGTGTAGTTTCTAAAATGTGGTGATTTATGGGGAGTTTCCACTATATAAGCCCCACAAAGTAACCTTATATCTGAACTGGTCATTAAAAAAATGGGTTTTGGAAATCTTCTTAAAATTTTAAGATTTGATTCAAATCTTAGAAGCCATATAACCCCCCCAAAAAATAAAATGTCATATTCAAAATGATCCAAACATAAAGTAGACATATGGTGAATGTAAAAAAATTATTATTTTTGGAGGTATTACTATGTATTTTGAAATTAGAGAAATTGTAATTTGGAAATTTGCAAATTTTTACAAATTTTTGGTAAATTATGTATTTTTTAATAAATAAAAATGAAATATTTTGCCACAAATTTACTACTGTCGTGAAGTACAATATGTGACGAGAAAACAATCTCAGAATGGCCTGGATAAGTAAAAGCGTTCCAAAGTTATTTCCATATAAAGTGACACATGTCAGATTTGCAAAAAATGGCCTGGGCATGAAGGTGAAAACAGGCCTGGGGTTGAAGGGGTTAAAAGGGCTTTTGGGTCTTTTTGGAGCGATTTCTATCCCTGCCTAGCGTGCTTCTCTCCCTACACTCTGTCTCTCCTTGCAGCACCTCTCCCTGTCTAACACTGGCCGGGTCACAGGTCACATGATGATGCGTTCCCAGCCAGCCAATCAGTGTAATGCCAGTATCTAACATGACTACTGGCATTACACTGAATGCCATACCTCCACGCACGCTTATTGGCTAATTAGAGAGGGGACGCGAGCATGGCGCTCGAGCACACGCGGTATTCGGCCGAATACTGCGTGTACCGCCATGTTCGGCCGAACATGTTCGCTCAGCACTAGTTGTGTCCCTTTCCCTGAAGTCACCGCACCCTCTAAACTAGTTTCACTAAATTGTTCAGTTTCATTACCCAGAGGCTCCTACAAACACATGGATTCAGCTTTAGCTTGTCACGAACCAGCGGGTGTGAACCCACTGTGCCTTGTGCCTTACCTCCTCTAAAGGCGTTGTCTAAGTGAACCTCTCGTTTTTTGCAGTACCCCTGATGTTGGAGATAGACTTTCCTGGGGTGAACACCAGGTCGCTGCCTCTTGAGGAGGATTGCAATATAGAGTGGAAAAGCCGGCACTCAATTACAGATGTGCGTTGTCACGGGAAAGGACCAAGTCCCCAATAGTATAATAGATAATCCCAGCAGACGCTTCTTGGTTTTTCAATGGTACTGTATGCTTTTTATTTCTCATAGGGTATATATATCCACAAACAGAGGACACGTTTCGGCACGTCCTGCCTTTATCAGCTGATAAAGGCAGGATGTGCCGAAACGTGTCCTCTGTGGATATATACCCTATGAGAAATAAAAAGCATACCATTGAAAAACCAAGAAGCGTCTGCTGGGAATATCTATTCTACTCTTGAGGAGGATTGGCACACGAGACAGCTGGTCAAGGCGGACCAGGGGGTATCAGTGCTAGTATCAGAGGTACAGATGTAGTCAGCAGGCCAAGTTGTAACCAGGAGCAACAGTGCATGACCGAAGGATGAGGCGAAGTCAAACAAGCAATAGGCGAGGTTAGGCTGCACAGGTACACGTCAGGCGAGGTGGTCAGAAACATAGAAAATTGCATAGTCCGTAATATATTAAATAAAATTAAAGGAGTTCTTTGCTGACTTGTTTGACGTGTCCCTCCAATTATCACAAAGTGTACCTCCTATAGGAACCCATCAATCAATGGAGAAAGTTTCCAATCCAAACAATGGGCTCCTTGAGTAATGCCTCGTTTACACGTCATTGTTTTGGTCAGTGATTTCCATCAGTAATTGTGCTCCAAAACCAGGATTTGAGCCTTACCATGGCTCTAAACACAGAACAGTTGCAGATCTTTCCCTTATAACATATCTCTTTGGAGGCCCCAATCCTGGTTTTGGCTCACAATCACTGATTGAAATCATTGACCAAACACTGACTGTGTGAATGAGGCATTACGCAAGGCAACCCATTTAACATTTTTGGGGTCATTTATCAAACTAGTGTAAAGTAGAACTGGCATAGTTGCCCATAGCAACCAACCAGATTCAACCCTTCATTTTTGACAGCTTCTTTGGAAAATGAAAGGTGGAATTGATTGCTATGGGCAACTAAAACACCAGTTTGATAAATGACCACCATTATTCTTAATGTGCACAAATAAGGGACAACGGTACACAGGGCAGTTGAAAATGAGCACTTCCATTAAGTGACATCTCCTGCCCTTTTCCCTTCTGGTAGGCTCCAGGCCTAGCGTATTTTTTGTAGTGGCACACAGAAGGGAGGCATTTTTTATATAGGTGCACATTATGGGGGCACTATGGGAAGGCATTTTTTGTGCTGGCATATAAGGAGTCTTTTTACTGGCACACATTTTTGTACTGGCACCAAGGGCGGATTAAGTGCATCATAGGCCCAGGGCTGTGTACCCAGCTCGGGCCCCTCCCTCCATTATAGGCTACTTTCACACTAGTGTTTTTTGCTGGATCCGGCAGGGTTCAGCAAAAACGCTTCCATTACTTATAATACAACCATCTGCATCCGTTATGAACGGATCCGGTTGTATTATCTTTAACATTTTCAAAACGGATCTGTCATTAACTCCATTGAAATTCAATGGGATTCGTTTTCTATTGTGTCTGAGAAAACAGATCTGTCCCCGTTGACTTGCATTGTGGGTCATGACGGATCAGTCTTGCTCCGCATTCCATGACAGAAAGCAAACCGCAGCATGCTGCGGTTTGCTCTCCGATATGAGAACGGGAAGGAATGCATTTTGGAGCACTCTGTTCTGTTCAGTTCCGTTTTGTCCCCATTGACAATGAATGGGGACAAAACAGAAGCATTTTTTTTTCCGGTATTGAAACCCTATGACGGATCTCAATACCGGAAAATATTAACACTAGTGTGAAAGTACCCTTGTTTTTTTTTTTGTATTAAGAGGCTGCGGTGCTTTGTGAGTACCACAGTCTCTTTCTAGGCAATATGACATGGCTCCTAAACTAAAAAATTTGGTCACCAAATTTAAAATACATATAATTATAATAAAAAAGACTTGGAGAAGAATAAAGCACCACATACATCTTACATCCAGGGACATCTTCTGTCATGTAGACCTTCTCTTTCCTCTTATCCTCCGTTTGACCCAGACTGCCATGGCAAATTCTTTCAGACGCATCTCGTCTCTACAGAGTTTGTAACACAAACTCTTTATAATTTTGTAATATTTTGTAAGTTTTTTTTTATCTTAACTTATTTTAACTCTGTTATTTTCATTAAATAATTCTGTCATTAGCAAGCCCTAGAACCAAATACCAGCCATGTGCACTTACAAACAGTAAGTGAAAATATTTAAGGTAGGACAGTAACTTGCTGGTACACCTTCTATTCTTAGGGGTAGTTTAGCATTGAAGTAATGTAAAAACCTTGCCTCCATACGCAATTGTGAATTCACTGCATACCAAAACATTTTAAGATTCTTTTTACATATAGTAACTGTGGATTAATGGTTGCTTATTTTGAATTATTGTTCCATTGCATTTTTTTTTAAATTCCTTTATTCTTTTTGCATATTTTCATAAAAACAAAATTATCAATTAATATTACATAGGCGTGAAAAAAGACCTCCTATAACATACATAGTATCAAATAATATATACTAGGGTCATATAATGTATATAGTGCATAGTACGCATGCGCAGTAACCTATCGCAATAGCGAACTACATACAGCATACATAGTATCAACATGTCGTAATTTTTAAACATTTTTATACATTTAGTTTTTCCTTCTAAATTATCAGATCGTAGTACATATACACATTTACCCGTCGTAGCGACAAGCCACATATAGCACACGCAGTATCATATGATACATCATAGAATCGTATGGTGTACAAAATACACAATACGTGTACACAGTTACCCGCCGCCACGACAAACCACCTACAATGCACATAGTATCGACTTGTCGTAGTTTTTAAACATTTTTATACATTTGCTTTTCCTTACCCACGTCTATATTTTCAGTTTAAACTTGTACACATACTCATTTATATAACCCTTCCCATAAACACTACCACTTTGCCCACACTCTTTCTTGTGTCGCCGAGCCTTTCCTAGTAGATTTTGCGAACACTAATTCGTAACTCTTAACTTTTCCCATTAAATTCAGCCATGTTTTTACTGAAGGAGGTTGATCTGAGCACCACATTCGGGTTATTGTGAGCCTTGCATAAAACAATGCTTTATACACCATTTTTCTTTTAATAGTTTCCCCATTGTATGTCACATCTCCCATCACCAGAGTTCGGATGTTACAATCTATATCTATCTGTTCTCTAGTCTTAATCTCCTCACTAACTAACTGCCAAGATTTCTGGATATACTTGCACCCCCATAGCATATGGATAAAATCAGCTTCGCTCTGCTGGCATTTAATACAATTACCATCTTGTTTTTTCCCAAATCTGGCCATATCCTTAGGCGTTTAGTATTTTTTATAAAGAATTTTATATTGGATAAACCTATGATTTGCGCTGGTAAGATATTTTTTTGGGTATCTCATCAACCTAACCTAACTCTGTTTTCTCAATATTTCCTACCTCTCGAACCCATTTTTCCCTACCCAAACCTTCAAGAATCCTATCTTTTTCATCTCTAAACCATTTGTATACAATTGCCAGCTTATTTATTTCCCTACCCACTGTGTCTATATTTTCCATTATATAATGACTACAAATTTTTAATACTTTTTTGTCCTTCGTGCTATCATATGCGTGTGTTAATTGACAATATTTAATTCTACCCAACCCATGAAACCCGAATTTCCTTTGGAAATCTTCGTAAGAGATTAAGTTACCATCAATTAATATGTGATCCAAAAGCGTCACCCCTATTTTTTCCCAAAATGCATAATCCTCAATTTTTTTTAATTCAATCAAGTTAGGATTTTCCCAAAGTGGCGTAAATTTAGTGCTCCCCTTTATACGACAGAATTTTTTAATCCACCTCCAAGTCTTAACCATAATATCTTTATAAGTGAATTTATCCAGATTAGCCCCTAGTTGCCCATTATCTAACAGTGAAAAAAAAAAATTACTTCTATTTCTTCCCCTATTTCCTAGCATATATTGTATCACCTTATCCCTCCCCCAGTTGCAAATCCGTCTTGTCAATCCCGCCACATAATACCATTTCAGATTTGGTGCAGCTAACCCTCCCCGACTTTCTGTAAGGCAGAGTATTTCATATTTGATCTTAACTTTCTTCTTCCCCCATATCAACTCATTAATCATCTTTTCAATTCTTTTAAACCAACTGTCCCCAATCCATATGGGTGATAGAGACAAGACGAAGAGCAACTGGGGAAGGACTACCATCTTGACCAGTGCCAGTCTATCCATAACCGTGAACTGGAGTTTAGTCCAAATATTGATCTTTTTTTCCAGTTTTTGTATGCAGGTCTTTAAATTATCTGCAATAAAATCGTCGGGTTTAGCCATAACTTTAACTCCCAAGTAATCCATTTTATCCTCCTTTTGGATGATCTTTATGCCCAAATTGATAGATTTAGGGTCCTCATCTAGGGGCAGCAAACATGATTTCTCCCAATTTACTTGAAAGCCTGACAGTTCTCCATATTTTCCTAACTCTTCCTTGCATCCGATTCATACTACTCTTAACATTGATAATGAACAGAAGGAGATCATCGGCATAGAGCACAATTTTTTGCGTTTTTACCATTTATGCCAAATCCCTCAAAAAGGCTATTTTTCCGAATATATAAAGCTAATGTTTCTATATAGAGATTAAATAGAAGCGGGGAGAGAGGGCACCCCTGTCCCTCTAAATAATCTAAATTCAGATGATACTTCTCCACCTAACTCTAGCTACCGGCTCCCTATACATCATTTTAACCATTTTTATAAAGGAAGGCCCCAATCCATATGCCTCCAAACATTTCCACAGGAACCCCCACTCCACCCTGTCAAATGCCTTGGCTGCATTCAATGACAGGATGGAGCGGGGGGCCTCACTCTTCAGCTGCATATTGGCATACATTCTATCAATGTTGGAGGACAAACTACGTCCTTTAACAAATCCCGTCTGCTCTTCCCCTATGATAGCTGGTATACATTTCTTGAGTCTTAGCGTTAACATTTTGGAGAAGATTTTTATATCTGTATTTAGGAGCGCAATTGGGCGATATGATTCAACTTCCAATTTGTCCTTACCTTTTTTTGGGATTAATACTATAAATGACTCCATCATGGAATTAGGCAGCCTCCCTAGTTTACAGGATTCATTAAAAACTTTTTCCATGATGGGCAATATACTATAGCTATATTTCCTATAAAACTCAAAAGGGAAGCCATCGCTTCCTGGTGCCGAATTACCACCAAAAGTCACCAGAGCTTGTCTAAGATCATCCATCTGAACAGGGGTGCCCAATCTCTGCACCTCCTGTGCACCCACTTTTGGGGGGTCAACTTGATCTAGGAATTTTTTTATCTTCACATCCTCTGCCGCTCCTTCAGATCTATATAGCTCGGAAAAAAAGGTCAAAAACTCATTCATGACCCTTATTCCCTCAGTTGTTATCTCACCATTCTTATTCCTAATGGCAGAAATAGTATTACCTTCCCGCTGATTTTCAATTATATTAGCTAGGAGCTTCGTAGGCTTCCCCCCCTCCACATACTGCCTACACCCTCTGAAAAACAATTTGTGTTGGGCCTTCCTCTGGAGATATTTAGAATAGTCTTCTTGTTTCGCCCTCAAAGAAATCAGCCCCTCTCGCGTTGGAAAGTGGGCATATTTAATCTGCTCTTCTTCTACTACTTTTTTCTTCCTAGTGTCCTCTTTATTGAACTGTTTTTTAAGGTAGTTTATTTCTTTATATATTATTCCCCTAAGATAGGCTTTCAACGCATCCCAAACATTCAAGATGTCCGTCGAGCATTCATTTATTTCCCAGAAATTTTTAATTTCGCATTCTATTTTAGCTTGATCTATTAGGGCAAACCAGTGAGAATTAATTCTAAATGTTTTTGGGTTGGCAGTAATTTTCTCATTCCCCTTAACTTCCAAAAGGAGTGGTGTATGATCAGAGACAGATCTAGGTTCGTAGCTGACTCTTTTCACATTTTGTAGCGCATTAGCATCTATGAGTACCATATCTATTCTTGAGGCTGACATGTAGGATGAGCTGTAGCACGAGAAGGCTTTCTTCCCATCATAGAGCTCATCCCACACGTCGTGCCATCCAAATTCTCTCACTAACCTGCCCAGAGGGGTAGCGCCTGGCATTTTTCCCCCTGTTGCACCCACCCTATCTCTTGCGGGGTCTAACACACAATTAAAATCTCCACATACAAACATCTGAGTACATTCTGTTCTGTTAACAAATTGAAGCAGCTGGATTATTACCTCTGAACTGAAAGGGGGCGGTATATAGACAAATGATAGAACAGTCGGAATCTGGTTTAGCCTGCCATACATAAAGATATATCTTCCTCTGTCATCTATCTTAAAATCTGCCAGTTCAAAGTCCACCCCATTGTGGACCCATACTGATACCCCAGCAGAATATGATGTAAAGGAGGAGTGAAATTCATACTTAGCCCACTGCATTTTGAATCGATCTACACCTTCTTTTGTCAAGTGGGTCTCTAGTAAGCATATAATAGCTGGCAGATACCTCACCATTCTATCCATAACTGCTATTCTTTTTAGGCGGTCCCCCAGACCCCGAATGTTACATGTCAGTACTTTAACACTCATTAATTAGAGAGAAAAAAAAAAAAAAGCCCTCCCCTCTCCGGGGCCCCCAATCCCCTCCCCCATCCTGGCACAGGGAGATGGACTCCCCCTCATCTATAACCTGTTCATAAAACACTCCCTATCCCCGCTTTCCCAACCCCCTTCTCCCCATACCCCCCTCCACCCAGGTCAAGTATGGAAAAATTCGGGAGCGTTCCATACCCATCAGATTTTTATACGCCTTTATTCTCCAACCACTCACTAGCTTCACTACTACTATCAAAGAACCAAGTTTTATTGTCATACTGAACTCTCAACTTAGCAGGGAATAAAAGCGAGAATTGTATCTTAGCTTCAAACAAGCGCTTCTTAATCTCCTCCTCTTCTTTGTGTTTCAAGCGCAAAATCTGGATATAGATATACTTTTGACCCATTATACATTAAATTTTTCTGTTCTCTTGCTGACCTTAAAATCACATCTCTATCCTTAGAACACAATGTTTTTACAAGGACAGTTCTAGCAAAACTACCTGGAGGGGGGGGGGGGCTTTTGCTGGATTCCTATGCGCCCTTTCAACATGGAAAAATTCCGATAAAGTGGTTTCCTTAAAGCTTTCTTTTAACCATTTTTCGCAAAACCCTATTAAATCCGCGTCGGACACAGCCTCAGGTAAACCAACCAACCTTATATTATTTCTTCTTGGCCTATCTTCTAAGTCTAGAAGCTTTTCTTTCATCATTTTCTTATCTTTCCGCAGGTCCGCCACGTTTTTTTAACCTCTTAATTCCTCTTCCAGGCTAGGGATTTTAGTTTCTACGCTACTGATTCTTTTCCTTATCTTGTTCATATCATCCCTTATTATAGATATATCTGTGGAAACCACCCGCATTTGGGACTTCAATTCACCGAGGGCGCCATTGCATTTTTGAATTTCTACCAAGATCTTATCCCATGGGCCTTCTTCACCGCCCTCCGGATTGTGGCCTTCTACATCCACTACCTTTTCATGTTCTAAAACAGTGTATCTTGACCCTCTAGTAATTTCCTTCTGCTCTTTAGGGGGGGGTCTCTTTTAGGTTCCTCTGTTTTGTGGCAACTACCGGGGATCTCATATATTTCTCTATTTTGGCAGTGCCTTTTTCCTTTTCTTTTGGGGAACCCAGCCCCAAAGATTTACGCTGAAGTTTTGCCGGCATGGTATTACTAGCTTTTTATATAAGAGATCCCGACTGAGTCACCCAAGCAGAGGAAATCTTATTGTGACACAAAGCGAACACAGGGAAACACAACTTCAATGTTTCGTGGGTAAGTCAGACCAAGCTATCGCAGATGCGAACAACTATTATAACATATTCATTTAACAGAAAAAAAACGTCACTTCCAAAAGAGATAGGATCGAAATTGTAAGTGACGAATATTCTCGTCATAAGGGTGGTCTACCAGGTCCAGGAAGCTCTTCCTATGGATGATGTGGTACCTTCAAAACTCCTTCTTATACTACTGGAATTGGCATAATGCGACCTTCGCCAGTTCTCTTACAAAAAGTACTGCCCAGCAGTTTCAGATGTTGTGCCGCGCAGACTAGAGGATGGATGATGAGGTTATCAGAAACGGAAGACCTTACTACGTGGCTGCAGGATTCTCCTCTCCTATGCTTGCGGTGTGATATAAAACAAAGTCTGAGGAAAGATAGAAAAACATCAGCATTCATTCTCTGCCTATTAAACATTTCATCAGAATGTTGTCCAGGATTAACCCCTCAAAAAGGCTCAAGCTGGCGTCCATGTCTCTTCAAATATTAACCAGCAGAGCACAAACAGCGCCCAGATCGAGTTAGGCTCATATTTGTCGTATTTATCACGAATAACGGACCTGGAGGCAACCAGTTCATGCAATTAAAATCATTTAAAGTTCGTAACCACAAGCTAACAGCATGTCGCAGCCCTCTATAAAACATAGGTTACCTCCATACAATGTCTTTTTGCTGTACCAATTGCCTTGACCGAAATAGGCAGAGGATTTAAGTGCAGTCCTGCTTTTTATTCAGCAAGGATTCGAGCCAGGAAACTTTCCCCTCTGTATGAAAGCAGGGAGAGCCACCTCCTCAGCACCATGTGTAGCCAGCGTCCTCCTGTAATGGCGCCCAGCTCTGCCTCAGACCGCAGTCACTGGCGGGGACGCTTTTATCTTTGGTCCTGACCGCAGGCTCAACCATCCGCAGGTCGATCCCCACGGTGTCCCACCTGCAGGGCAGCTCGCACCTCATGGCCCAGCCCTGCTCCATGCGCCTCACGGCCCAGCCCTGCTCCATGCGCCTCACGGCCCCCCGCACCGTCCATCCAGAGCACTCCTCCACCCCCGGCACGGGCACCCCAACACCGGAGAACGGACCCCACCGCATCACCTGGATCTTCCTCCAGCAAGACAGGTCCGCCGGCAGGGGGGGGGGGACGGAAGGGAGCCGATCCCGCTCACACACTCGCTGCAATGACTCCGCCCACAGTTCCCCAAGATCCCTTTTAAAAACTGTTATTTTCATTAAATAATTCTGTCATTAGCAAGCCCTAGAACCAAATACCAGCCATGTGCACTTACAAACAGTAAGTGAAAATATTTAAGGTAGGACAGTAACTTGCTGGTACACCTTCTATTCTTAGGGGTAGTTAAGCATTGAAATAATGTAAAAACCTTGCCTCCATACGCAATTGTGAATTCACTGCATACCGAAACATTTTAAGATTCTTTTTACATATAGTAACTGTGGATTAATGGTTGCTTATTTTGAATTATTGCATATTTTGACATTCATTCTTACACAAAGGTGTGTTACCAGATTTTTTTCTGTTGCTTCTTGGAATATACGTGTAATTAAGTCATGTGGTGTGCAAAAGCTTTAGGGTGGGTACACGTGGCTGATAAGCCACAGATTTGCTGGCGCAGATTTTAGTGGGGCAAATCCATAGCATTGTAGTGTATCAACAAAGTGGAATAGACTTTAAAGGCTATGGAAACCTTTGTGCACGAAAAATCAATAACCCCATATCTTATTGTAATGCAGCACATAATAAAATTGTACTTGTTAGTTTACTGGTATCAGCTTTGCTTCACATGCACTCAGAAATGCTCTTCTATGATTTTTGCTCTTTGCTGTCTTCTCCTGTGAGGCTCTGTGGGCGTTCCTGTTGATTTCACATGCACTAGCACAGCTCTACTCCCCACCCCCATATCCTGTTACATAGCTCATAGCTGCACAGCTATCAGCTACTTTCATATGGGCTGCTGGAACTTGCAAGTAACTTGGTAGTAAGATTTCATTCCAATTGACAACATGGTGAGTCTTACAGTATGCTACAGCCAGGAGAGTAGCTATAGGGGGTGCAGAGGTAGCAGTCGCTACAGGGCCCTGGAGCCTTAGAGGGCCCAAAGACCCTTGTACCTCATAAGACACCAATATTGGAGAAAGTGCATGCTGGGTGGGCTCTGTTCTCTTCGAGTTACACCTCTGGCTGGAAGGGAAGGGGTTAGGTCAAGAATTTGGCATGAGGCGAGTGCCACAAGCAGCAGGAAGGCTATATGCTCTCCTGCCCCTTGCCACAAAGCAGTGAGGGAAGGGGGTCCCTAACTGAACTCTCGCACCAGGGCCCATGAGCCTTTAGCTATGCCCCTGGTGTAACGGGAATTTTCTCTATCAAGTTAGGATCTGAGTCATCTGAATTAAAAGGAAAGAAAATTTATTTATTTGTTAGCTAATAAAGAGACAGCACTGACAACAATGTCATCGAGCGAAGTCTAATAATGCAGTCACAATGGATACTTCTTATACCCTTTTGCCTGCATTGACAGTTCTTACCACATTGACCCCATTGCTATATTTGGGCATAAAGCATCAGTTTCAATGTCACATGTGACAGATGGACTTCCTTAAGCTTAACCACAAGCTAACGGCCACTGGATCAACATCTGGGAAACTTCCTTTATTCTGTTGATCAATGACCCTACAAAAAGAAGCTTTAATGCAAAGAAAATGTAACTTCTTATAACACCATTTTAAACGACATAAAAATATTTCTGACATTTCCCTCCTGTTTTAAATTTGTTTAACATTCTCCTAGAAACATCAGAGTCCTTGCATTCCTGTTTAAGGTTTTCACAAAAACTCATTACACAGAGGAGATATCATCATCATCATAATCTTCATTTTTCACTTCTGGATACATGGTATGAGAAACAGATGTGTCTATAAGTCTCTGGATAAGTCCTCTTATGCATGGTATGCAACAACATCCACGGGCCATGAGTACGCTGGCGACAATGTAAACAGACAGTAATGCTGATGTCACCAATCCGGACCATCTCCCTAACCATCCTTCGAGCCACGAGGAAAACGGATCATCATATCCTGAGTTCTTGGCCAATTCTTGGGATAGCGCTGTCAATCCTTCCAGGGCTTTGGTAATGCTGCCTTCAGGTGCTGTATTATTTGGAATAAAAGTACAACAGTATCCTCCTATCATTTTACAGACCCCTCCCTTCTTAGCTAATAACATATCAAGGGCCATTCTATTTTGCCATGCCATAAAGGAGGTAGGACCTAGCTGTTCCGCTATTCCCTTTACTGCATCTCTGGTGTAATTAACAAACCTGATTGTAATAGATGTAATTAATTCAATGTATTTGATTCTTGTTGATTGTTACCCACCATATGATAGACTCCCACCCTGCTGCAATCTGATTTTTTGCTTTAAACTCATCGGGCACTTCACGAGGAACTCCTATCTCAACTATATAGATGTTAGGGTCAAAGGCTCCCTGGGGGCTTCTCTCTTCCCCCTATGGGATTTGTGAGTTGTCTCTAGCCATTTCCCTGTCGAGAGCAAGTGGAGAGGCATCACCAACTGAATCAAGGCACACTCTCCTCCGGAATTGTGGATCAACCGGGCTCTTATTTTCCCGTCACCACATAACCACCAAATATGAGCCCTCAGGGTAGTCTGGTCAGTCCAGATGGCCATATAGTTGCTATTACTTGAGACATTTATCTTTTCACTACAGTAATTATCTTGGAGCTCTTCATAGTTAGGACCCGTTCCTGGGAGCACAAAGCAAGTATAGTTACCTGGGGTAGGCGATTACCTGGGGTGGGATGTCTGGTTTCTTGATGGCAGGAAACAAGCGATAGCGTTTTGCATTTTCCCTCGTTGGCTGCAGGACTATAAGTTCTGTTGTATAACTTAATTATGCATTTTAGCCCTTCACTGTCTTCAGACTCTGTTAAGGGAAAAGGTACGGTACCTAGCTGGGGCCTGGCTGTAGCACATGCTACACAATTATGTTTATTCAGGCTCCTAGCTGTATACTTGAGCCATTCCAACCACTCATTTCTTTCTTCATATCCTATCTCTAAAGCTAGTTTATCTTCATAGGTGAGATTAGTGAATCGAACCATTGGACCTCTATGTTCTATAATGGCCTTTCCTGGCATTTCTACCTTATTGGTTCCCTTGGCCTTATTTACCTCTTTCTCCTTAATCTCAATAAAGAAGTGTTCTATGGGGTCAGCACCAGATACATAAGCAATGATACCAATGGCAAACAATCGCTGGTCACTCTTTTGAGGGTTCTTGTCAGGGGAGGTCTGGGGTCCGGGGAGAGTGGTGGTCCCTAGCTCGACCCGCAACCCCTGTCCCTGCCTACTTGCCTCACCCTAGGCTAAAGGTCCTAGGGGGACAACTGGACGACAGTCCCTTGCCTAGCTAGGGAGGCGGGTATGGAGGACAGACTGACAGACAAACAACGAGTAACACAGAGGAGGGTCAGACGGTCCGAGGTCGATAACAAGAGAGCAGTATCAGGTCAAAAACGTAATCCACAAGAATGTCCAAGAAGCTAGCCGGGGTAAAGCACAGAGAGACAAAATAGCATAAACACAGAAAACAAAGCGAGATCCAGGAGCGCAGCTGCGATAAGATACCAACAACAGGAGCTCAAGGAAGGCTGGTGACTGCTGGAAGACCAAACAAGCACTGGCAATGAGGTGTAGCAGGAAGGAACCTAAATACCGACTGGACTCCCGCCCCAACCCCTGATAGGGGCTGGGAACCTGTCAGTAAGATTAGCCTCAATCACAGAACACCTGGTAAAAACAGGGTGGATGCCAGTGAATACAGCAAAGCCAGTTTAAAGGGACATGCGCACTGAAATCAGAGTGTGCGTAACTAGGAACGCGAGTTGGGTGCGGCAACCCGCCGCGTCCCTAGCAACGGTTCAGGCACAGGGGGACCGGCAGCCAAGGCACGGCGGCCAGACCTGCAGCCGGCCCTGACAGTACCCCCCCTCCCAAGGGGGGCCACCGGACCCCTAGAGTTAGGAGACGGTTTAGCTGGAAACGACCTATGAAAGAGGCGGACCAGTCGAGGAGCATGAACACGGTGGGACGGCACCCACGTACGCTCCTCCGGACCATAACCCTTCCAATCCACCAGGTATTGTATAGACCCCCTCACTCGCCTAGAGTCCAAGATCTTATGCACCTCATATTCAGGCTCCCCTTGGACCAAGCAAGGCGAGGGAGGATCCTTGGATGGAATAAGTGGAGGCAAACACTTTTTCAACAGAGACTTATGAAAAACATTATGTACCTTAAGGGAGTCCGGCAATGCTAACCTATATGACACAGGATTTATTACTGAAATCACCTCAAAAGGCCCAATAAAGCGCGGGGCCAATTTACACGAAGGAACCTTCAACTTGAGATTTTTGGTAGACAACCAAACCTTGTCTCCCACCATATAGGAAGGAGATAACACCCTTTTACGGTTTACAGCACGAACCATCGAATTCTGGGACGCCTGGAGATTCTTCTGAATCTCGTCCCACACTGTGCACAGTGAATTATGAGTGAAATCAGCCTGGGGATTAGTGGAGGAACCAGAAACAGAAAGACGAAACCGAGGATGGAAGCCAAAATTACAAAAGAACGGAGAACATTTGGTAGAGGAATTGACATGGTTGTTAATGGAGAATTCCGCCAAAGACAGAAATTCAGACCAGAGATGCTGTTGATCAGAGACAAACAGGCGGAGATACTGAATTAACTCCTGGTTTAACCTCTCGGTCTGCCCGTTTGTCTCAGGATGAAAACCAGAAGAAAATGACAACGATATATTTAATTTATGACAAAACTCCCTCCAAAATTTGGCAACAAATTGAACACCGCGATCAGACACAATGTTCTCAGGAATCCCATGAAGCCGAACCACATGATCGATAAACAGAGAAGACAAGGTCTTAGCATTTGGGAGTTTTTTAAGGGGAACAAAATGAGTCATCTTAGAGAATCTGTCAACGACCACCCATACTACCGTATAGCCCTGAGAAACCGGCAGATCCGTAATGAAATCCATGGAAATGTGGGTCCACGGTTTAGTAGGTATAGGTAACGGACACAACGGGCCCTCAGGCCGTAATCTAGGACATTTTCCCGGGCACAAACGTGACAGGCTGACACAAAAGAAAATACATCCTTAGCCCAACGGGGCCACCAATAATTACGGGACAATAGTTCTTTAGTACCTCTGATACCGGGATGACCAGCCAGGGATGTACTGTGGGCCTCTTCCAACACTTTAAGGCGTAAATGTAAGGGAACAAATAATTTGCCTTCCGGAAGGTCTTTCGGTGCCGAGGACTGACTGGCAAGAATTTGGGAAGCTAGGTTGGAAGAGACCGCAGCAAGTACCACACCCGGGGACAAGATAGTTTCAGGCTCAGATTCCAAGAAATCAGCGAGCCCAAAACTGCGGGAGAGAGCGTCCGCTTTGATGTTCTTGGAACCTGGACGATAGGTGACAAGAAAGTTAAAACGAGAAAAAAACAGGGCCCATCGGGCCTGGCGAGCATTCAAGCGTTTAGCATTAGCCAAATAAACAAGATTCTTATGGTCAGTTAACACTATGAATTGTTCTTTGGCCCCCTCAAGGTAATGTCTCCATTCTTCGAGTGCCAACTTGATAGCTAACAGCTCTCTGTTTCCAATATCATAATTTTTCTCAGCACTATTAAATTTCTTAGAAAAATAAGCACAAGGCCTTAAATTTGTAAAGGTGGAAGGACCCTGCGACAGAACTGCACCCACACCATGTTCAGAAGCATCCACCTCTACAACAAATGGTTTTTGAAGGTCAGGCTGAACTAAAACCGGGGCCTTCATGAAGGCAGACTTCAATATCTTAAAGGCTTCTTCAGCCGATGGGTCCCAAGTCACAACATCCGCTCCCTTCTTAGTGAGATCAGTCAGGGGTTTCGCAATCACGGAGAAGTTGTGAATGAACTTGCGATAATAATTAGCGAAGCCCAGGAAGCGTTGGAGTGACTTGAGACTAGTGGGCCGGGCCCACTCAGAAATTGCCAAGACCTTGACAGGATCCATCTGGATGTCCTGAGGAGTTAGAATATACCCCAGAAATGAAACCTTTTGAACGGCAAACAGACATTTTTCTAACTTAGCAAACAGTTTATTATCCCTAAGCCTTTGTAGAACAGTTCGCACATGATGAACGTGAGATTCCCAATCAGGGGAATACACCAGAATATCATCTAAATAAACAATGACATATTGACCCATAATGTCCTGAAATATGGTGTTCATGAAACCCTGGAAGACCGCGGGGGCATTACAGAGACCGAATGGCATGACAAGGTACTCGAAATGCCCCAACGGGGTGTTAAAGGCCGTTTTCCACTCATCCCCCTGTCTAATCCGAATGAGGTTATATGCCCCACGGAGGTCAAATTTAGAGTACCAGGAGGAACCAGAGGTTTGATTCAGGAGGTCTGGAATTAATGGCAAAGGATACTGATTTTTGACAGTAATTTGGTTGAGGTTTCTGTAATCTATACAGGGACGGAGACCCCCGTCCTTCTTCTCAACAAAGAAGAATCCTGCCCCAGTAGGAGATTCAGAAGGACGGATGTGTCCAATGGCTAAACTGTGCTGGATGTATTCCTTCAAAGACTCCCTCTCAGGCAGAGTTAAATTGTAAATCCTTCCCTTAGGGAGTTTGGCTCCAGGGACAAGGTCAATTTTGCAGTCCCCTTCCCGGTGTGGGGGAAGGGTCTCTGCCAGAGTTTTAGAAAAAACATCAGTAAAATCAGCAATATACTCAGGAAGGGACTGAACAAAAGACAGGGAGGAATTCATACACAGAGGGGCAAGATGACTGGTGCACTGCGGACCCCACTTGACCAGATCGGCCGTGCACCAGTCAATCACAGGATTATGAAGCTCCAACCAGGGAAACCCCAAAATTAAATCTACCGATAAGTCTTTCATGACTAGAAAACTTATTTCTTCAGAGTGGATGGACCCCACCGACAATCTTAACAAGGGAGTCTGGAATTTGACTTCCCCTGCCAATAAAGGGGTAGAATCCACACTAGAAACATAAATACTGGGAGACAGGGGTACCAAAGCTTCAGACAAATTTGACACCACTGAAGCATTAATAAAATTAGCTGCTGACCCCGAATCCACAAAGGCTTTACCTTCATAGATCCGAGTACCTAACTGAAGTTTAAAGGGCAGGAGAACTCTTTTATTAGAAATTGGGAGTACCTGTGCTCCTAGGGTACCCTCCCGTAAGTATCCTAGGAGCGAGAGTTTCCCGACCGTGACCTCTTGGAACAGTTGGCAATTTGATGACCCTTATCTCCACAGAAAAAACACAGGCGGTTTCTGAAGCGATGCTCTCTACGCTGTTCGGGGGTCATGACCCCAAGCTCCATGGATTCCACTGGAAAAGGAACTGTGGAAACAAATTGAGAGGAGGAAAACGGAGGTGGGGACAAAGACAGAGGAAGAGGAGATGATCTGTCAGAACGTCGCGCCCTAAGGCGCCGGTCTGCCCGGACAGCAAGAGCCATAGCCTGTTCCAAGGTTTGTGGCTCCGGCTGTCCCAGGAGAAGGTCCTTTAAGGAGTCAGATAGACCAGCTAGGAAATGATCCTTGAGAGCATGATCATTCCAACTAGAGTCCGTACAATACTGGCGAAATTGGGTACAGAAGTCCTCGGCCGGTCGCCTACCCTGTCTGAGGGTCAGGAGTTTAGTCACAGCTTGAGCAGTTCTGTCCGGCTCATCATAAATCAAACCCAGGGCTGCAAAAAACTGGTCAACTGACTGCCTTGCTGATGATTCAGGGGATAAAGAGAAGGCCCATTTTTGGGGCTCACCTCGGAGTCTAGAAATGACCAGACCCACCCTCTGGAATTCGGATCCGGATGAGAGGGGGCACAGGTCAAAGTACAATTTGCAGCCCTCTCGGAACGAGAAGAACTGCGATCTATCCCCTGAGAAAAAATCGGGCATAGACACACGGGGCTCTGAGCGTACAAATACAGGAGATGGGAGTGGTTGGTCAGGCGGGGGGACCTGGGCGGAGGCCAGCGCCTGATCCTGTTGACGAACCCGGTCCGTCAAGGCTGAAACGACCTCGGTCAAGGTCTGCACCTGGGCCGCCAAGGATGCTACTGGATCCATTGGAGCTAAGAAAGTAGCGGGGCGGATAACAGGTGAAGACTTCTTAGTGGCCAGTGCTTCTGTCAGGGGAGGTCTGGGGTCCGGGGAGAGTGGCGGTCCCTTAGCTCGACCCGCAACCCCTGTCCCTGCCTACTTGCCTCACCCTAGGCTAAAGGTCCTAGGGGGACAACTGGACGACAGTCCCTTGCCTAGCTAGGGAGGCGGGTATGGAGGACAGACTGACAGACAAACAACGAGAAACACAGAGGAGGGTCAGACGGTCCGAGGTCGATAACAAGAGAGCAGTATCAGGTCAAAAACGTAATCCACAAGAATGTCCAAGAAGCTAGCCGGGGTAAAGCACAGAGAGACAAAATAGCATAAACACAGAAAACAAAGCGAGATCCAGGAGCGCAGCTGCGATAAGATACCAACAACAGGAGCTCAAGGAAGGCTGGTGACTGCTGGAAGACCAAACAAGCACTGGCAATGAGGTGTAGCAGGAAGGAACCTAAATACCGACTGGACTCCCGCCCCAACCCCTGATAGGGGCTGGGAACCTGTCAGTAAGATTAGCCTCAATCACAGAACACCTGGTAAAAACAGGGTGGATGCCAGTGAATACAGCAAAGCCAGTTTAAAGGGACATGCGCACTGAAATCAGAGTGTGCGTAACTAGGAACGCGAGTTGGGTGCGGCAACCCGCCGCGTCCCTAGCAACGGTTCAGGCACAGGGGGACCGGCAGCCAAGGCACGGCGGCCAGACCTGCAGCCGGCCCTGACAGTTCTTCAAAGTTATCAGCAGCTTATTACAATTTATTGTTCAGTACACTCCGAGCTAGCTTTCTTAATCACCTTCAACCTCTCCTGTAAATTAGTTGGATCTTGTGTTTGGCATAATCGATACCCAAACTCCTTCCCAGTATTCCAAATTGCTAAATCCCAGGCTGAACATTTACGATTGTCTGGGATGTTAGTATAAAACATATATATTTATCAGACCATGCTAATCTAGCTGCTTGGTCCCTGTTCTGACACTTGTCTTGCATCAAGGAACAGAAATCTATTTCTACCATAGTTGTTTCTCCTACATAAAAAGTTATATTCATTGGGTTATAGTCAAGGCCAGTATTATACCAGTCTATAGGCTCTGCAAGGTAGCCTGTTCTCAGTCCACCTGTCCTAATTGCAGTTCCTCCAAAGAATCCTATTAAAACACATCCCACCAGTACTGTCCCTAATGAAGGCATCCTAGATCTGATCTTTTTGTCCGGGATAGGGATAGGGAGTCTTCACCAGGTTTTTTTTTTTTATTTCCAATCTTTTTTATTGAAATTTTGACATAATACAGCATGACGTATATGGACATCAATTATTACATCATGAGTAAGTGTAACGTAATATATATGCAACCGGCACGCAGGCCGAATCAATGGAGTAATACAATCAAAATAAACAAAATAACAGAATAACATAGTAACTGTTCAACCAACTCAGGAAGGCAGTATGCTGCGTCTGTTTGAAGTGTAAGTCTGAATACGTCTCTCAAAGGGTGGCATCTTTTCTAGCCAGGAATGCCAACAACGGATGAATTGATTGTGAGTATGATTTCGGAAAGACAGCATCTTTTCATAAATGCAGGATTGCTGCACTTTGGCTATAATCTCGCTAAAGGTAGGGGGTTCGGCGGACTTCCACATCCTAGTAATAGCAAGTTTGGTAGTTAAGAATAGGAAAGCTATGGGGATTCGGCTATGACCCGGAATGCATTCCATATCCATGAAGAACAATGCCCAATATGGGGAAGGGTGGAGGGCCACTCCGCATATCTGGGATGCTAGGCTAAATACACTATTCCATAGATCTGATATCTTGGGGCAGGTCCAAAGGATATGCAATAAAGTGCCCCTGCCACCACAGTTCCTCCAACATAGATGCGAGGTGCCAGGAAACATCCTACTCAATCTTACAGGAGTGTAATACCACCTTAAGTAGGTTTTAACTGCCGCTTCCAACAGAGAAATGCTGCGGAAAGTGGAGTGAATAAAACGGAAAGCGGAGGACCATTGAGAGGTAGAAATAGGGCACTGCATCTCTGAAACCCAGGAGGCAAATGGTGTGAGCATCTGGAATTTTCGTTTGCCCTGGAGCTCCAAATATAAGGGTCTCAGCTTTGGAGACTTGGAAGCTATACTGGGGTTACACCATATTTCCAGTAAGGCTTTAGAAGCTTTTATCTCCCAGGGGCCAGATGTTTGAAATAGATGTCTGATCTGGAGGTATTTATAAAACTCTTTATGAGAAATATTAAAGTCCTTTTGAATGTGGGCAAAAGATTTTAACTCACCTCCCTGAAACAACTGTGAGGTCCACCGAACACCCCCCTCCCGCCATGCCGTTAAATCTATCCCTGGGAGTCTCAATTCCAGGAGATGTATCGGCGAAAATGAGTGCGATGGGACTAGTTCTGGGGAGCATGACTTATGAAAGAGCAGCCAATGATATAAGGCACTCCGTATCAAAAGTGGGGGAGTTTTCAAGTCAGAGGGGCTAGAACAGAGGCTGTCTATAAGGAGCGCTCTTAGGTGTTTTGCAGGAGATATCGTGGTTTCAATGTGTGCCCAAGGCATAGTCGTCTCCCCTCTCCACCAATTCCACAATAAACAGACCTGCGTGGCTAAGAAGTAGTCTGCTAAATTGGGCATACCCAGACCACCACTGAGCTTGGTTTTGTACATTAAGGACGAAGATACACGAGCTTTTGCCTTATTCCAAACAAAGGCGTTAAGAAGGGATTGAGCCTTTGTAAAAAAGTAGGTGGGTACTTTTATGGGGACACTGCGAAAAATGTAGAGCAGCTTGGGTAAAGTTATCATCTGGAAAGTTGCAATCTTTCCTATCCAAGATATGTCTACTTTATCATATTGCAGTATGTCTGTCTTAATAACATCTAATAGAGGAATATAGTTTTTCTGATATAGTTGAGAAGTAGAGGCGGTAATGTGGATGCCTAGATATTTGACCGATGCTTCTTGCCAATCTAGTGGGAATTGTTGTTTGAGGGCCGCGAGTTGACTGGGAGGGATATTAAGGGGTAAGATCTGAGATTTAAGTGCGTTGATTTTATAGTAGGATAAGTGACTGAAACGGTCTATAACTGAGAGGACTGCAGCTAAAGAAGGTCCAGGTGAGGTGAGTGATAGCAGTATGTCGTCTGCATATAAGGAAATATGGTGGTGTCTATGGCCAATTGGTATACCCAATATATTCGGGTTGGTTCTTATGGCTTGAGCTAAAGGCTCAATAGCAAGGACGAATATTAAGGGAGAAAGAGGGCATCCCTGGCGGGTTCCATTGGTGATGGAGAAAGATGTTGACAGTGCTCCATTAACAAAGACTCTTGCGGTTGGGGTAGAGTATAAGGCCTTAATGGCATGAGCTATTTTACCGCCCAGACCAAATCTGTCCAGAGCCGAGAAGGCGAACGACCAGTTAATGCGGTCGAACGCCTTCTCGGCATCCAAGGTGGCCAACAGTGCAGGCATTTTATGGCGGAGGGAGAAGTCTAGGATGTTTAAGACCCGGCAAGTATTGTCTGTCCCTTGACGCCCCCTAACAAACCCCACCTGATCAACTCCTATCAGGGAGGGCAGGAGCAGGGAAAGTCTATTGGCCAATGCTTTAGCGTAAATTTTTACGTCCGTGTTTAATAGGGAGATAGGCCTAAAGTTTTGTGGCTTGTCTGGGGATTTGTCCGGCTTAGGCAGTGTGACAATAGTTGCTGCGAGCATCTCAGGCGGGAATGAGCCCCCCTGGAATGCTTGATGGAACACTGGCATCATATGCGGCAGCAATGTAGTCAAGAAAGTCTTATAATATATATTAGAAAGCCCATCTGGGCCAGGGGATTTATGCAGAGGCATAGAAGAGATTATTTTTGAGATCTCTATGTGTGATAGGGGGAGAGAGAGCTGTTCTTGTTGTTGAGGGGATAGTGTGGGAAGGTCCAAGGAAGAGAGAAAGGAATCTATTTCTCCCGGGGTGGCTTGGTAAGTGGTAGGGGAGGAATTTAAGTTATATAAAGCAGAGTAATATGACATGAATTGATTAGCTATATCCTTGGGGTGATAAATTTTATGCGCGCCATCAGGGTGCAAAAGGTACGGTATACGAGCTTGTGTTGCTCTTTTCTTAACCCTACTAGCCAACAGCTTTCCAGCCCTATTATCCTGGGAGTAGTATTTAGATCTCAAGGACAAGAGATGTTTTTCATACCTGTGGAGGAGGCACTCTCTGAGTTTCAGGCGCAAGGTGTCAATACGCTGTTTTCGATCCCTGTCGAAAAAGGTTTTATTCAGGGCCTCCAGAGTGGACAGTTGGGCCACTATGGTGTTGATTTGCCGTTCTCTATCTTTTTTGGCTTGATGTCCCAGTTTAATGAAAATACCTCTAATGAATGCCTTGTGAGCGTTCCATAAGCTGAAGGGACTAGAGACAGATCCAACGTTTGCTGAGAAATACTCAGAAAGCGCCTCCTCCAATTTAGACCTGTAGGTAGGATTAGAAACAAGGTAAGCATTACATTT
>ONZH01001202.1:0-30916 GCA_900303285.1 Rhinella marina | reverse complement strand
CAACTGCTCGTTAACACTTAATTTCTAATCAGCCAATCACATGGCGGCAACTCAGTGCATTTAGGCATGTAGACATGGTCAAGACAATCTCCTGCAGTTCAAACCGAGCATCAGTATGGGGAAGAAAGGTGATTGAGTGCCTTTGAACGTGGCATGGTTGTTGGTGCCAGAAGGGCTGGTCTGAGTATTTCAGAAACTGCTGATCTACTGGGATTTTCACGCACAACCATCTCTAGGGTTTACAGAGAATGGTCCGAAAAAGAAAAACATCCAGTGAGCGGCAGTTCTGTGGGCGGAAATGCCTTGTTGATGCCAGAGGTCAGAGGAGAATGGGCAGACTGGTTCGAGCTGATAGAAAGGCAACAGTGACTCAAATTGCCACCCGTTACAACCAAGGTAGGCAGAAGAGCATCTCTGAACGCACAGTACGTCGAACTTTGAGGCAGATGGGCTACAGCAGCAGAAGACCACACCGGGTGCCACTCCTTTCAGCTAAGAACAGGAAACTGAGGCTACAATTTGCACAAGCTCATCGAAATTGGACAGTAGAAGATTGGAAAAACGTTGCCTGGTCTGATGAGTCTCGATTTCTGCTGCGACATTCGGATGGTAGGGTCAGAATTTGGCGTCAACAACATGAAAGCATGGATCCATCCTGCCTTGTATCAACGGTTCAAGCTGGTGGTGGTGGTGTCATGGTGTGGGGAATATTTTCTTGGCACTCTTTGGGCCCCTTGGTACCAATTGAGCATCGTTGCAACGCCACAGCCTACCTGAGTATTGTTGCTGACCATGTCCATCCCTTTATGACCACAATGTACCCAACATCTGATGGCTACTTTCAGCAGGATAATGCGCCATGTCATAAAGCTGGAATCATCTCAGACTGGTTTCTTGAACATGACAATGAGTTCACTGTACTCAAATGGCCTCCACAGTCACCAGATCTCAATCCAATAGAGCATCTTTGGAATGTGGTGGAACGGGAGATTCGCATCATGGATGTGCAGCCGACAAATCTGCGGCAACTGTGTGATGCCATCATGTCAATATGGACCAAAATCTCTGAGGAATGCTTCCAGCACCTTGTTGAATCTATGCCACGAAGAATTGAGGCAGTTCTGAAGGCAAAGGGGGTCCAACCCGTTACTAGCATGGTATACCTAATAAAGTGGCCGGTGAGTGTATATATATATATATATATATATATATATATATATATATATATATATATAAAAATATTTAAAAAATATATATAAAAAAATAGTTTTTTTGTTGTTTTATCTCAGTGATGCAAATCCATTTCATACAGCTGTGTGGAACCATTCTGTGTGTCACAGTTCAGCTGTCCAGTCACCACAATCCGTATTTTCTGTCCAGGTGACACATTCTGTACGTCACGTCAGTAAAAAAGGTCTTTTGCTCTCACTTATAAAGCTACATTACAAAAATCTCTGTGCAACATTTGTCTGGGTTCCAATTAAGCAGACAAAGTCTGCCTAATCTAATAGTTTCAGTGTAATTGTTCTATACTGCACGGTACGTAATAACATACGTAATTTAGCTCTAACTTATCCACCTATATACAAACCGCAATCCGTATTTTCTGTCCAGGTGACACATTCTGTACGTCACGTCATTAAAAAAGGTCTTTTGCTCTCACTTATACAGCTACATTACAAAAATCTCTGTGCGACATTTGTCTGGGATGTAGTCAAAATAGCCACAGTCAGCAGGGGCTGAGTTTCCTCTCTGATAGTTTCTGCACGTCACGTTAAAAAAAAAACAAATATATATATATATAAAAAAAAATATTTAAAAAAAATATATAAAAAAATAGATTTTTTGTTGTTTTATCTCAGTGATACAAATCCATTTCATACAGCTGTGTGGAACCATTCTGTGTGTCACAGTTCAGCTGTCCAGCCACCACAATCCGTATTTTCTGTCCAGGTGACCCATTCTGTACGTCACGTCAGTAAAAAAGGTCTTTTGCTCTCACTGATACAGCTACATTACAAAAATCTCTGTGCGACATTTGTCTGGGTTGCAATTAAGCAGACCAAGTCTGCCTAATCTAATAGTTTCAGTGTAATTGCTCCATACTGCACAGTACGTAATAACATACGTAATTTTGCTCTAACTTATCCACCTATATACTTTCTTGTTCAGATTGAACAAGTTTGTGGGTTTCAGTACAGCAGGCCCATTTATTTATTTATTTTTTAATATATAATACACTTATATACAGAAAATGTTGAACCCCAGGGCTAAGGGACGAGGGCGTGGGCATTCAATTACTGCAGGGGGCAGAGGCCGTGGTCCTGGGCAGGGTGAGACAGTACCTGCTGATGAGGGAGCAGGGGAATGCCGCAGAGCTACACTACCTAGCTTCATGTCTCAACTTACAGGGACACGTGGTAGAGGACTGTTGACACCACAACAGTGCGAACAGCTGATCTCGTGGATTGCGGACAATGCTTCAAGTAATTTGTCCACCAGTCAGTCTTCCACGCAGTCCACCAACGTTACCCAAGGGAGCACTCCTCTGGCTCCTCCACCTCAACCTCCTTCCCCCCAGTCTGCCCCCTCCCAGGAAAATTTGGAATGCGATCCGGCACACTCTGAGGAACCTTTTTCTGGACCCTTCCCAGAGTCACAAACCACTTCTCAGGTTGCTGCTGACCTCGTTCCCGATGCCCAAATTTTCCAACTGGTGAAGCAGGGCCAGAGCTGGTGCATCAGCAGCAACTGTTTCACGTAGTGAAGCTCCCGTGGCGAGGCCTAGATGTTCGCAAGTCTGGAGGTTCTTTAAAGAAAGTGAGGATGACCGATGGACTGTGGAGTGCAACCTGTGCCACACCAGGATCAGTAGGGCTGCAACCACTACTAGCCTAACCACCACCAGCATGAGCAGGCATATGAGTGCTAAACACCCCACTCAATGGAACCAAGGTCGTTCACCTCCTGCGGGTCACACCACTGCTCCTTCCCCTGTGTCACTCGCTGCCTCTGCTAGTCAACCCCCTGCCAAGGAACCCGGCACGAGCTCCTCCCGCTGGAAAACCACACCTTCGCCTCCACGATCCTCCACAGCGTCCACCAATGTGTCACAGTGCAGCGTTCAGCTGTCTTTACAGCAGACGCTGGAGCGCAAGAGGAAATACAGTTCCACCCACCCACATGCCCAAGCCCTCAATGTCCACATCTCCAAATTGCTGAGCCTGGAGATGCTGCCCTATAGGCTGGTAGAGACCGAGACCTTTCGCAATCTCATGGCAGTGGCTGCCCCTCGGTATTCGGTCCCCAGCCGCCACTATTTTTCCTGATGTGCTGTCCCAGCCCTACACCAACACGTTTTACAGAACATCATCCGTGCCCTGACCAACGCTGTTTCTGAGAAGGTCCACCTAACAACGGACACGTGGACAAGTGCTGCCGGGCAGGGACACTATATCTCCCTGATGGCACATTGGGTTAACTTGGTGGTGGTTGGGACCGAGACTGACCCTGGGGCCGCTCATGTACTGCCCACACCTAGGATTGCGGGGCCTACCTCGGTCACGGTCTCTCAGACGTACTATACCTCCTCCTCCTCCGACCCCTCCTCCTCCTCCACCTTCTCCTCCGAATTACCATCCGTGGGCTCGGTGCCTTCAGTCGGTAGCTCTAGGCGCAGCAGCAGTGCCGTGGGTAAGCGCCAGCAGGCGGTGCTCAAACTGGCACACCACCCAAGAGCTGTTACAGAGCATCACGGCGAAGACCGATCTGTGGCTGGCACCGCTGAACCTCAAGCCAGGCATGGTTGTGTGTGACAACGGGCGTAACCTGGTGGCGGCTCTGCAACTCAGCAGACTGACACATGTGCCATGCCTGGCCCACGTGTTCAATCTAATAGTTCAGCGGTTCCTCAAGACATACCCCAATCTGTCTGATTTGCTCACCAAGGTGCGCCGCATATGTGCGCATTTCCGCAAGTTGACCACAGATGCTGCCACTCTCAGGGCAGTGCAGAGCCGCCTACAATTGCCCGCTCACCGACTGTTGTGCGACGTGCCCACAAGATGGAATTTGACATTAAACATGTTATCCAGAGTTTACCAGCAGCGCAGAGCGATTGTAGACTGCCAGATGTCAACTTCCACCAGAACTGGTAGTCAGTCAATTCTACAATGAGGAGTGGACGTGGATGTCTGATATCTGCCAGGTGTTGAGCAACTTTGAGGAGTCAACACAGATGGTCAGCGGCGATGCCGCCATTATCAGCATCACCATCACACTGCTTTGTCTGTTGAAAAACTCACTGCTCAGCATCAAGTCGGATGCTTTGCGCTTGTCACAAGAGATGGTGGAGGAAGATACGTCGCTTGATAGCCAGAGCACCCTCCGGTCTGTTTCTCAGCGCGTATCGGAGGAGGGGGATGAGGAAGAGGAGGAAGAGGAGGAGAATGTTGGCGAGACAGAAGAGGGTACCAGTGCTCAGTCCTTAACTCTTGAGCGTGTATGGGCTGAAGAGGAGTACTTGGAGGAGGAGGAGGAAATGGAGAGTCAGGCCAGTGAGGAGAGGAAATTCTTGCGTGTTGGGACTCTGGCGCACATGGCAGACTTCATGTTAGGCTTCCTATCCCGTTACCCTCGCGTTAGAAGCATCTTTTCAAACACCGATTACTGGGTGTTCACTCTCCTGGACCCACGGTACAAGCAGAACCTTTCCACTCTCATCCCTGTAGAGGGAAGGAGTATGAGAGTGAATCAATATCAACAGGCCCTGGTGCACAAGCTGAAACAATCCTTCCCATCTGACGCTGCTAGCGGCAGAGGGCATGGTTCTGTGGGCCAAGTAGCGGGGGAGAGGAGGCGAGCAGGCAGCTTGTCCAGCACTGGCAGGGGAACGCTCTCCAAGGCCTTTGCCAGTTTTGTCACCCCAGCAAGACACTGTCACCTGTCCCCAGTCTAGGCAGAGTAGGGGGGAGCTGTACAGAAAGATGGTGAGGGAGTACCTAGCTGACCATACCAAAGTCCGGACCGATCACTCTGCTCCATACAACTACTGGGTTTCAAAGCTAAAGCAGCTAAAGATTTGCATTACTTATGTATCCGATTCCTCTTCTCTACTCCTCCTACTCCTGCTCCTCCTCCTTGTCGTCTTTGCCTAACGCTGACCAAAAAAACGCCATTTTTTATAGGTCCAATTGGCACTCTTTTACCACAATTTTTCAGGAGGGCCCCCTACAGGCCCTCTCTTCAAACAATTTTTCCAGAGGTCCACCTACAGGCCTTCTCTCTAAACAATTTTTCCGTAGGGCTCCCTACAAGTCCTCTCTCCAAACAATCTTTCCGGAGGTCCACCTAAAGGCCCTCTCTGTAAACAATTTTTCCGGAGGTCCACCTACAGGCCCTCTCTCCAAACAATTTTTCCGGAGGTCCACCTACAGGCCCTCTCTCCAATCAATTTTTCCGCAGGGCCACATAATGCGATAGACGGGAATCGAACCTGGGTCAACAGCTTGGGAAGCAGCTATGCTCACCACTTTACCACCAACAGCCACAGCAACTGATAAGAACAGATACTAAACTTGATGTAAGCCAACATTTCGACAATCGATAACCCGAAACGGGTCCGCCGTCGAGCCCGGCGTTCGGCCACCCTGAGCATTTCACATACTCTGACCGAGTCTGACCCTTGGGCCGCTCATGTACTGCCCACTTGGTGGATTGCGGGGCCTACCTCGTTCACGGTTTCTCAGAATTACTATGCCACTTCCTCCAACCCCTCCTCCTCCACCTTCGAATTACCATCCGTGCTTCACCTCCTGCTACCTCAGTCTAACTTGGTCACTCTGTTGTCACCGCCATGCTGCGTCAGGCTAAATTTTTGGGTGGCTCACCTGCTACCTCATCTAACTTGGTCACTTGTTGGTGTCACCACCATGCTGTGTCAGGCTTGTGCCTGCATCGTGTGGCTGGGGATAGGAGAGCAGTGCCAGCATGGGTATGGGTGATGGATAGAGATGAGCGAGCACTAAAATGCTCGGGTGCTCGTTATTCGAGTCGAACTTTTCCCGATGCTCGGGTGCTCGTTTCGAGTAACGAACCCCATTGAAGTCAATGGGAGACTCGAGCATTTTTTGCAGGGGACCAAGGCTCTGCCTAGGGAAGGCTAGGTGAAAACCTGGAAACCTCATAAAATGATGGAAACACCACGGAAATGGACAGGAAACAGCAGGGGCAGCATGCATTGATGCCTCTGAGGCTGCCTAATCCCACCATTACCCCAAATTCTCAGGCAACAGCCTGGTGGTTACCCTCATGGCAGTTGTGCTCACCCAGACCAAGAAAGGCGAGCCACATACCCATCACATGTTAGGGAAGCACCCAACTAGGTGCAACGAAGGTCCATCACCGCCTGCAGGTGACACCACTGCTCATGCTGGCACTGCAGCTAAAATCAAGTTTAGTATCTGTTCTTATCAGTTGCTGTGGCTGTTGGATGTATAGTGGTGAGCATAGCTACTTCCCAAGCATCTAAAAAATAAATCAGTACAATATCTAATACGTCCCCCTACCCGGGTAAATTGTTTGGAGAGAGGGCCTGTAGGTGGGGGGGAAGGAGGTTTCGCTGGAAGAGCCAGAGGAGTGCCCCCTGGGCTAGCGTGTGTGGTGGTGACAACAGCCGGAATGCATTTGGAAATACTCTAGCATCAGCCGGTGCAGTATCGATTCTTCTCAGTTTAATACCGTATATGTCCCCTATCTTGGGACCTTATATTTTATGGATTTTTCGACCACGGAAAATGGAAAAAGAGCTTGCTCTGGCCAGGGGAGTGTCTTTCCCACTGCAGCTAAGGGGAAGTGTCCATGCTCTGCCTATCACAGGTCAGGAGGGAAATAAAAGAAGAACCAAACAAAAATCTGTACAATATCTAAGACGTCCCCTATCCGGGTAAATTGTTTGTAGAGAGGGCCTGTAGGTGGGGGGCAGGCTGGGGGGAAGGAGGTTTCGCTGGAAGAGCCAGAGGAGTGCCCCCTGGGCTAGCGTGTGTGGTGGTGACAACAGCCGGGTGTAGTTAGAATGACGACGCAGGACCCCAACTTAAAAATTTAGCATCAACCGGTACAGTCGTAAATTATGAGATTGATCAAGTGTGTTATGTCTTCTATGTATACTACTCAGTTTAATACCGTATATGGCAGCTATCCGGAAAAATAGTTTGTAGAGAGAGAGAGAAAGATAGGACAAAGAAGTAAATTTTTTGGAGAGAGGGCCTGTAGGTGGGGTGGCAGGCTGGGGGGAAGGAGGTTGAGCTGGAAAAGCCAGGGGAGTGCCCCCTGGGCTAGCGTGTGTGGTGGTGACAACAGCCGGATGTAGTTAGAATGACGACGCAGGACCCCAACTTAAAAATTTAGCATCAACCGGTACAGTTGTCAATTATGAGCTACATCAGGTGTGGCATGACTTTTAAATGGATATCGCATGTGGTCACGTACTCCCTGGAACCCCATAGTCACCCCTTCCCTGATGTGCTAGCCCAGAACATTCTCTGCCCTAATTCGCAAGAACTTTTGTTGTTTCCGTGTGCTGACAGTGGGGATTTACCAGTGTTGTCTGAGGAGGTGGTGGACAATGGCGAGACACAGGTGTCGGGGGTGAGGTAGTTGCATGGGAAGCAAGTTACAGTGGGGACTCCTTGGGGGGGAATTTCTCAGGATGGGACAGATTCAACTTGGGTGGATCAGGCACAGGAACAACTTGGGGGGTTTGTTTAACTTTTATTTAGCAAAAATAACCACAGAGATATTTATTCGTTATCTTCTCTGCGCAGTCTGGCTTAGGGGTTCGTCACTTTGATGGCGAGCTGTGCCGCTCTCTCCACAATGGTCAGTAGGTTCTTAGATGGAGACGTTGTCGGCGATTTCAGTACAGAAGGACTTGTTGCTCATCCACAGAACCTCGACCTCCTTGACATTGTGGACAAGGAATTTGCGGGTGGACCAGGAATTTGCGGAACCCTGTGGGCAGCATGTGTTTGGTCTTCTACTTGCTACCATATCCAATGTTGGGCAATATAGATTCGCAAGTAATATTATTTTTCACACCTATCCCCAAAATAAAAATGTATGCAGTTTGCGCAAATAAAACTGGAAACTGGAATTGGAGAGAGGGCCTGTAGGTGGACCTCCGGAAAAATTGTTTGGAGAGAGGGCCTGTAGGTGGAACTCCGGAAAAATTATTTGGAGAGAGGGCCTGTAGGTGGACCTCCGGAAAAATTGTTTGAAGAGAGGGCCTGTAGGTGGACCTCTGGAAGAATTGTTTGGACAGAGGGCCTGTAGGTGGAATTCCGGAAAAATTGTTTGGACAGAGGGCCTGTAGGTGGAACTCCGGAAAAATTGTTTGGACAGAGGGCCTGTAGGTGGAACTCCGGAAAAATTGTTTGGAGAGAGGGCCTGTAGGTGGACCTCCGGAAAAATTGTTTGGACAGAGGGCCTGTAGGTGGAACTCCGGAAAAATTGTTTGGACAGAGGGCCTGTAGGTGGAACTCCGGAAAAATTGTTTGGAGAGAGGGCCTGTAGGTGGACCTCCGGAAAAATTGTTTGGACAGAGGGCCTGTAGGTGGAACTCCGGAAAAATTGTTTGGAGAGAGGGCCTGTAGGTGGACCTCCGGAAAAATTGTTTGAAGAGAGGGCCTGTAGGTGGACCTCCGGAAAAATTGTTTGAAGAGAGAGCCTGTGAGTGGACCTCCGGAAAAATTGTTTGAAGAGAGGGCCTGTAGGTGGACCTCCGGAAAAATTGTTTGAAGAGAGAGCCTGTGAGTGGACCTCCGGAAAAATTGTTTGAAGAGAGGGCCTGTAGGTGGACCTCCGGAAAAATTGTTTGGAGAGAGGGCCTGTAGGTGGACCTCTAGAAAAATTGTTTGAATAGAGGGCCTGTAGGGGGCCCTCCTCAAAAATTGTGCTAAAAGAGTGCCAGTTGGACCTCTAAAAAATGGTGTTTTTTGGGTCAGCGTTAGGCAAAGACGATATGTAGGAGGAGGAGGAGTAGGAGGAGGAGTAGAGAAGAGGAATCGGATACATAAGTTATTTAAATCTTTAGCTGCTTTCCCCGGAGGAGATTTGAATTCCGGTGAAATCCAGGCTTTGTTCATTTTAATAAGTGTCAGCGCTGTCAGTTGACAGGCGTGTACGCTTATCGGTGATGACGCCACCAGCTGCACTGAATACCCGCTCTGACAGCACGCTAGCGGCAGGGCAGGCCAGCACCTCCAAAGCGTACAGCGCCAGTTCAGGCCACGTGTCCAGCTTTGAAACTCAGTAGTTGTATGGAGCAGAGTGATCGCTACGGACGTTGGTATGGTCAGCTAGGTACTCCCTCACCATCTTTCTGTACAGCTCCCCCCTACTCTGCCTAGACTGGGGACATGTGACATTGTCTTGCTGGGGTGACATAAAACTGGCAAAGGCCTTGGAGAGCGTTCCCCTGCCAGTGCTCTGCTCGCTCTGCGCTGCTGGTAAACTCTGGATAACATGTTTAATGTGGAATTCCATCTCGTGGGCACGTCGCACAACAGTCGGTGAGCGGGCAGTTGTAGGCGGCGCTGCGCTGCCCTGAGAGTGCTCGACTTGCGGAAATGCGCACAGATGCGGCGCACCTTGGTGAGCAAATCAGACAGATTGGGGTATGTCTTGAGGAACCGCTGAACTATTAGATTGAACACACGGGCCAGGCATGGCACATGTGTCAGTCTGCTGAGTTGCAGAGCCGCCACCAGGTTACGCCCGTTGTCACACACAACCATGCCTGGCTTGAGGTTCAGCGGTGCCAGCCACACATCGGTCTGCGCCGTGATGCCCTGTAACAGCTCTTGGGCGGTGTGCCTTTTGTCACCTAAGCTCAGCAGTTTGAGCACCGCCTGCTGGCGCTCACCCACGGCACTGCTGCTGCGCCTAGAGCTACCGACTGAAGGCGCCGTGCCCACGGATGGTAATTCGGAGGAGGAGGAGGCATAGTACGTCTGAGAGACCGTGACCGAGGTAGGCCCCGCAATCCTCGGTGTGGGCAGTACATGAGCGGCCCCAGGGTCATTCTCGGTCCCAGCCTCCACCTAGTTAACCCAATGTGCCGTCAGTGATATAGTGTCCCTGCCCGGCAGTACTTGTCCACGTGTCCGTGGTTAGGTGGACCTTCTCAGAAACAGCGTTGGTCAGGGTACGTATGATGTTCTGTGACACGTGCTGGTGTAGGGCTGGGACGCCACATCAGGAAAAATAGTGGCGGCTGGGGACCGAATACCAAGGGGCAGCCACCGCCATGAGATTTCGAAAGGCCTCGGTCTCTACCAGCCTATAGGGCAGCATCTCCAGGCTCAGCAATTTGGAGATGTGGACGTTGAGGGCTTGGGCATGTGGGTGGGTGGAACTGTATTTCTTCTTGCGCTCCAGTGTCTGCTGTAAAGACAGCTGAACGCTGCGCTGGGACACGTTGGTGGACACTGTGGAGGATCGTGGAGGCGAAGGTGTGGTTTTCCGGCGGGAGGCGCTCGTGCCGGGGTCCTGGGTAGGGGGTTGACTAGCAGAGGCAGCGAGTGACACAGGGGAAGGAGCAGTGGTGTGACCCGCAGGAGGTGGTGAACAGCCTTGGTTCCATTGAGTGGGGTGTTTAGCACTCATATGCCTGCGCATGCTGGTGGTAGTTAGGCTAGTATTGGTGGCACCCCTGCTGATCCTGGTGTGGCACAGGTTGCACACCACAGTCCGTCGGTCATCCTCACGTTCTTTAAAGAACCTCCAGACTTGCGAACATCTAGGCCTCGCCACGGGAGCTTCACTACGTGAAACAGTTGCTGATGATGCACCAGCTCTGGCCCTGCTTCTCCCTCTGGCCACACCACTGCCTCTTACAACCTGTTCTGGTGCAGCACTCGCCTCCGCCTCAGAACCACTGTCTTCACTCGGCATATCAACCCAGCTTGGGTCAGTCACCTCATCATCCTCCGATTCCTCAGTCTGCTCCCTCCTCGGAATTCCTCCCCTAACAACAACTTCACCACTGTCTGACAACCGTGTCTCCTCATCGTCTGACACCTCTTTACAAACTTCTTCCACTAAGTCAACATTGTCATCATCATCACCCACAGACTGCGACAGTTGGAAAACTTGGGCATCGGGAACGAGGTCAGCAGCAACCTGAGAAGTGGTTTGTTACTCTGGGAAGGGTCCAGAAAACAGTTCCTGAGAGTATGCCGGATCGCATTCCAAATTTTCCTGGGAGGGGGCAGACTGGGGGGAAGGAGGTTGAGGTGGAGGAGCCATAGGAGTGCTCCCTTGGGTAACGTGGGTGGACTGCGTGGAAGACTGACTGGTGGACAAATTACTTGAAGCATTGTCCGCAATCCACGAGATCAGCTGTTCGCACTGTTGTGGTTTCAACAGTCCTCTACCACATGTCCCTGTAAGTTGAGACATGAAGCTAGGGAGTGTAGCTCTGCGTAATTCCCCTGCTCCCTCATCAGCGGGTACTGTCTCACCCTGCCCAGGACCACGGCCTCTGCCCCCTGCAGGAATTGAATGCCCACGCCCACGCCCTCGACCCTTAGCCCTGGGGTTCAACATTTTTTGTATATAGGTGTATGATTAAAAAAAAAAAAAATTACACGGGCCTGGTGTACTGAAACCCACAAACTTGTTAAGTCCGGTAGAATTAAGTGACGTACAGAAAGTGTCACCTGGACAGATTATACGGATTGGAGCGAGTGTGCTGAACTGTGACACACAGAAAGGTTACATGCAGCTGAGTAAAATGGATTTGTATCACTGAGCTAAAACAACTGAAAAAATATATATATATTTTTTTATTTTGTTTTTTTGGGAACGTGACGTGCAAGAACTATGGTAGAACTGACTGATACCCTGTTAACGGTGGCTATTTAGTCTGCGACCCAAACAAATGTCGCACAGAGAGTTTTCTGGATCAAGCTGTAGATGATATTGGTAGCAAATGACTTGGTTGTATTCTGTGACGTACAGAAAGTGTCACCTGGACAGTATATACGGATGGGAGCTAGTGTACTGAACTGTGACACACAGAATGGTTCCACACTGCTGTGTGCAATGGATTTGTATCACTGAGATAGAACAATAAAAAAAAAAAAAAACAGGGTTAGATATGGCGATAGCTGCACTACTAGTGCCAGCCTGCCAGCCAAGCCAGGAGACAAAAAAAAATTTCTTCTAGCCCTTAGAAGGGCTGTTGGGTTCTTTGTGGGTGATTCCTGCCTAACAGAGAACTAAATGAAGGCCCTAACACTGTCCCTGAGTGGCAGCAGCTCTATCCCTAACGACATCCAGACGGCATCTGAGCCGAGCGCCGCGTCTAGTCACTAGTATATTCCAGGGTCACCTGATCAGGCCAGCCAACCCCTGCTATCGACATGTAAGGGCCCCACGTGATGCTGGGTGTACCGAAGAGTCTCCTGGCTTGTGATTGGCTGTGTTTATAGGAGCCAAAAAAGCACGATGCGGAAGTTGCCATTTCCTCGAGTATGGCGAGATACTCGTCCGAGCAGCGAGCACTTACGAGTACCCTAATACTCGAACGAGCACCAAGCTCGGACGAGTATGCTCGCTCATCTCTAGTGATGGACCTTCGTTGCACCTAGTTGGGTGCTTCCCTATATATTCCCACCATGCCAGCCATGGGTTGTACATAAACTAATAACAGGAAAAACAAAAAAAATGAGAAAACTATTTTACAGGAGGGTCAACCGCAGACACTCCAAAACAATTTTACATGAGTGAGTGTCTCCCCGTCTGCCATTGTGTTCGGTCAGGCTGTCAGTAGGTACACCATCTCTGTCGTCCGCAGAAGCGGCCAGTATGAGGAAGGCCAAGGCAAGAACATCCCCTTTTCAATTGAGAACAAGTGGAGAATTGTAGGAGGATGACACTTTTCTTCGGCAGTGGATTCACCTTCCCCTTTATCATTGCCAGACAACAGTTGGTGAAAAAGTAATTGGCAATGATGAAGAAAATGTAACGGTGCAGTGGATCGTCTGTGACGCAAAACTTATATATTCCCATCATGCCAGCCATGGGTTGTACATAAACTAATAACAGGAAAAACAAAAAAAAATATTTTACAGAAGGGTCAACTACAGACGCTCCTAAACAATTTTTTAGGAGGGTCAACTTCGGACACTCCAAAACAAATTTTTGGGAGGCTCACCTACAGACATTTGACTGCTACCTCAATCTAACTTAGTCACTTGTTGGTGTCACTACGCTGTCACCATGCTGTGTCAGGCTTATGCCTGTGTCGTGGGGCGGGGCATAGCACAGCAGTGCCAGCATGAGCAATGGTGTCACCTGTAGGCGGTGATGGACCTTCGTTGCACCTAGTTGGGTGCTTCCCTAACATGTGATGGGCATGTGCCTCACTTTTCTTGGTCTGGGTGAGCACAATTGCCATGAGGGTAACCACCAGGCTGTTGCAGGAGAATTTGGGGTAATGGTGGGATTAGGCAGCCTCAGAGGCATCCATGCATGCTGCCCCTGCTGTTTCCTGTCCATTTCCGTGGTGTTTCCATCATTTTCTGATGTTTCCAGGTTTTCACCCAGCCTTCCCTAGGCAGAGCCTTGGTCCCCTGCAAAAAATGCTCGAGTCTCCCATTGACTTCAATGGGGTTCGTTACTCGAAACGAGCACCCGAGCATCGGGAAAAGTTTGTCTCGAATAACGAGCACCCGAGCATTTTAGTGCTCGCTCATCTCTATTCAGTATATTCTACAATTTGTATTATTTGTACACAAATTTTCTTTGTGGAAAAGCATGCTTGGCAGAGTTGTTACATAAATTTCTGTGATTGACAATTGATTGAGTGTATCTGCCTGTTTCTGCAGCATATACATGGATTCTAACAAACCTGTATGAAGCAGTTGAGGTCTCACACAAACCGCTCTGCATAGGCTTCTACTGTGGTTTTAATATCTGATTTCATAATTAGGCATGCAGAGATTTTTTTTAGTCAGATTTCATATGAATATTGGAGAAAACATTATGACACCCCTCATTTTATGCTTATTAGAATTATGGGGTACATTTATTAAGACAGACACCAGTCTTATTAAGCCCCTATACCTAGCAGTGGATCTGCAGAAGTTATAAAGAGGTGCTGGCCGCTTCATAATTTCTGTGGATCCTCCGCCAGTTCCAAATATAAGACAGCTTCCAAGCTGTCTTACATTTAGACCTTTTTCTATACCTGAAACAGGTGTAGAAAATGAGACAGACCTGCTGGCCCATTGTCTTCACCGCCCACACCACATCCAAAATTTTAGACCAGGTGTGAGCAAGTCGCAGATTGCGGCACAACTAGCTGTTGCACCATAATCTAAGCCTGAAATATTTAGATGCTATGGAGAGTTGTCCACCCTCTCCCCATCACTGAATGTCTTCATCACTGCATGGGGAGTAGCAGCTTCAGCAGTATGGGGACATGAAGCGGCGCAGGAAGCGGGGACTGAGGTAAGTATAATCACCGTGAGGGGCTCAGCACATGAAGGGGGGATTATATAGTCTCAGATAACCCCTTTAATACCTTTGTACACAAACATAATAAAATACTAGCATTCTTCTGGAATGGAAGGCTTTTTTCTTTCTCCAACATGTTCAGTCTATTGCAGAATCCTGCTGTGCTTAGAGAAAGAAAGTATCATATATCTCTACCTGATGATACTTAATCTGGGTCCTAATATTTTCTTGATTTGACAGCAGTAGTCCAATATCAAATGAAATTTCACTTAACAAACTATCATAAATATAACTGGCAGTTTGATGTTTGACATCTCTGGAAATTACTAAGTCACAAAAAAAATAAAAATAAAGTTCCTTATAAGTTCCCTTATCCTCAATTTACAATTCCGCTCTCATATTTGTAAACTAACCCTCTTGTTCTCCCCGGCTAATGATCAAGAGCTATCTCATTTCATCCACTCATTCTCACTAGTGTTGAGCGAAGCAAAGCACCCAAAGTCAAATTTAGTTTGAATTTTAGGAAAAATTTAATTCTAAATGAAGCTGAATCTCTTCTTGTTTTGTGCTAACAAATCATTTTTCCTAAAATTGCGGCTGGAGTTGACAAAGAAAGAACAAAAAATCAGTGATGACGTCACTATATGATGACGCGTGGTGACGTGACAATGCTCAATGCAGGTCCTTCAGCGGGTCTTTTTCAATCAAGAGAGGGGCGGACTGCCTCTGCACAAGCAAGTGGATGAGGTGAGTGTTTTTTTTTTTTATCGGCCTTTAGATGGGTGCACTTCTGTCTTAGTGGCCATTAAAAATAGTTCCATCGATTGATAGGCTGAATGGTGTTTTAACATAGCGATTCGTGACAAATTAATTCAGAACAAATCAAATTTCTTGTAAAACTTTGTGAAATCTGCCAAATTGAATTTTTCAAAGCTTCACTCATCTCTAATTCTCACCTTCATTTATCCTAAGTAACTCAGCCTTGAACAGTGGAGCATATTTCCTAATCCAGTCCAAGATTTAGACACTGCCAACTTAGTTTAGTAATGCTTAAGATTGATCACAATGCCATCAATGATGCTGAATGATAACTCACGCATGTTTAGACTAACATAGAGCAGAAAAAGAAAAAAAACAGCTTACTCAAAATATAATGTTACAAAGGATCTGTTGCTTGCCCTAGCTGAGTACATCTTGAAGATGATCCAGCATGTGTATTAAAATCTAAGAACTTCATTAGTTACATTTAAATACATCTGATTTCATGAGTTTCATTTGCTTACACGTTTCTACTGCTTTTCAAGGTCTTAGTCATATCATGGAACCAAACACTACTGTCACTCTTTTATAACAGCCCAGTTGTCTGAGGAGGTGGTGGACAATGGCGAGACAAAGGTGTCGGGGGGTGAGGTAGTTGTATGGGAAGCAAGTTACAGTGGGGACTCCTTGGGGGGACTTTCTCATGATGGGACAGATTCAACTTGGGTGGATCAGGCACAGGAACAGATCAATTTTTTTTTGCAATGGTCTTTATATTCTTAGATGGAGACGTTGTGGGTGATTTCTTTACAGACGGACTTGTTGCTCATCAACAGAACCTCGAGCTCCTTGACATTGTGGACCAGGAATTTGCGGAACCCTGTGGGCAGCATGTGTTTGGTCTTCTAGTTGCTACCAAATCCAATGTTGGGCAATATAGATACGCAGGTAATATTATTTTTCACACTTATCCCAAAAATAAAATTTACGCAGATTGCACAAATAAAACTGGAAACTGGAACTGGAGAGAGGGCCTGTAGGTGGACCTGCGGAAAAATTGTTTGGAGAGAGTGCCTTTAGGTGGACCTCCAGAAAAATTGTTTGGAGAGAGGGTCTGTAGGTGGACCTCCGGAAAAATTGTTTGGAGAGAGGGCCTGTAGGTGGACCTCCGGAAAAATTGTTTGGAGAGAGGGCCTGTAGGTGGACCTCCGGAAAAATTGTTTGGAGAGAGGGCCTGTAGGTGGACCTCCGGAAAAATTGTTTGGAGAGAGGGCCTGTAGGTGGACCTGCAGAAAAATTGTTTGGAGAGAGGGCCTGTAGGTGGACCTCCAAAAAAATTGTTTGAAGAGAGGGCCTGTAGGGGGCCCTCCTGAAAAATTGTGGTAAGAGTGCCAGTTGGACCTCTGAAAAATGGTGTTTTTTGGGTCAGCGTTAGGCAAAGACGATATGTAGGAGGAGGAGGAATAGGAGGAGGAGTAGAGAAGAGGAATCGGATACATAAGTTATTTAAATCTTTAGCTGCTTTCCCCCGGAGGAGATTTGAATTCCGGTGAAATCCAGGCTTTGTTCATTTTAATAAGTGTCAGCGCTGTCAGTTGACAGGCGTGTACGCTTATCGGTGATGACGCCACCAGCTGCACTGAATACCCGCTCTGACAGCACGCTAGCGGCAGGGCAGGCCAGCACCTCCAAAGCGTACAGCGCCAGTTCAGGCCACGTGTCCAGCTTTGAAACTCAGTAGTTGTATGGAGCAGAGTGATTATGCAGGACGTTGGTATGGTCAGCTAGGTACTCCCTCACCATCTTACTGTACAGTTCCCCCCTACTCTGCCTAGACTGGGGACAGGTGACAGTGTCTTGCTGGGGTGACATAAAACTGGCAAAGGCCTTGGAGAGCGTTCCCCTGCCAGTGCTGGACAAGCTGCCTGCTCGCCTCCTCTCCCCCGCTACTTGGCCCACAGAACCATGCCCTCTGCCGCTAGCGGTGTCAGATGGGAAGAATTGTTTCAGCTTGTGCACCAGGGCCTGTTGATATCTATTCACTCTCATACTCCTTTCCTCTGCAGGGATGAGAGTGGAAAGGTTCTGCTTGTACCGTGGGTCCAGGAGAGTAAACACCCAGTAATCGGTGTTTGAAAAAATTTGCGAGGGTCACGGGATAGGCAGCCTAACATGAAGTCTGCCATGTGGGCCAGAGTCCCAACACGCAAGAATTCCCTCTCCTCACTGGCCTGACTCTCCATTTCCTCCTCCTCCTCATCCTCCAAGTCCTCCTCTTCAGCCCATACACGCTCAAGAGTTAAAGGCGTATTCTCATCTTGGACAATGGGGGCATATCGCTAGGATATGCCCCCATTGTCCTATAGGTGCGGGTCCCGCCGCTGGGACCCGCACCTATATCGAGAACGGGGCCCCCAAAATGAAGAAGTGCGCACCGCGCAAGAGCGGCCCGCTCTCCATTCACTTCTATGGGGCCGCCGCAAATAGCCGAGCGCTGGCTCGGCTATCTTCGTCGGCTCCATAGAAATGAATGGGAGCGGTGGCCGTGCATGCGCAGTGTGCTCCCATTCATTTCTATGGAGCCGACGGAGATAGCCAAGCCAGGGCTCGGCTATTTGCGGCGTCCCCATAGAAGTGAATGGAGAGCGGGCCGCGCTTGCACGGTGCGCACTTCTCCACTTCGGGGGCCCCGTTCTCGATATAGTTGCGGGTCCCAGCGGCAGGACCCGCACCTATAGGACAATGGGGGCATATCCTAGCGATATGCCCCCATTGTCCAAGATGAGAATACCCCTTTAAGGACTGAGCACTGGTACCCTCTACTGTCTCGCCGACATTCTCCTCCTCTTCCTCCTCATCCTCATCCCCCTCCTCCGATACACACTGAGAAACAGACCGGAGGGTGCTCTGGCTATCAAGCGACGTATCTTCCTCCACCGTCTCTTGTGAAAAGCGCAAAGCATCCGACTTGATGCTGAGCAGTGAGTTTTTCAACAGGCAAAGCAATGAGATGGTGAGGCTGATAATGGCGGCATCGCCGCTGACCATCTGTGTTGACTCCTCAAAGTTGCTCAACACCTGGCAGATATCAGACATCCACGTCCACTCCTCATTGTAGACTTGAGGAATCTGACTACCAGTTCTGGTGGAAGTTGACATCTGGCAGTCTACAATCGCTCTGCGCTGCTGGTAAACTCTGGATAACATCTTTAATGGGGAATTCCATCTCGTGGGCACGTCGCACAACAGTCGGTGAGCGCGCAGTTGTAGCCGGCGCTGCGCTGCCCTGAGAGTGGCAGCATCTGTGGTGGACTTGCGGAAATGCGCACAGATGTGGCGAACCTTGGTGAGCAAATCAGACAGATTGGGGTATGTCTTGAGGAACCGCTGAACTATGAGATTGAACACGTGGGCCAGGCATGGCACATGTGTCAGTCTGCCGAGTTGCAGAGCCGCCACCAGGTTACGCCCGTTGTCACACACAACCATGCCTGGCTTGAGGTTCAGCGGTGCCAGCCACACATCGGTCTGCGCCGTGATGCCCTGTAACAGCTCTTGGGCGGTGTGCCTTTTGTCACCTAAGCTCAGCAGTTTGAGCACCGCCTGCTGGCGCTTTCCCACGGCACTGCTGCTGCGCCTAGAGCTACCGACTGAAGGCGCCGTGCCCACGGACGGTAATTCGGTGGAGGAGGAGGAGGGGTCGGAGGAGGAGGAGGCATAGTACGTCTGAGAGACCGTGACCGAGGTAGGCCCCGCAATCCTCGGTGTGGGCAGTACATGAGCCGCCCCAGGGTCATTCTTGGTCCCAGCCTCCACCAAGTTAACCCAATGTGCCGTCAGTGAGATATAGTGTCCCTGCCCGGCAGCACTTGTCCATGTGTCCGTGGTTAGGTGGACCTTCTCAGAAACAGCGTTGGTCAGGGTACGTATGATGTTCTGTGACACGTGCTGGTGTAGGGCTGGGACGCCACATCAGGAAAAATAGTGGCGGCTGGGGACCGAATACCGAGGGGCAGCCACCGCCATGAGATTGCGAAAGGCCTCGGTCTCTACCAGGCTATAGGGCAGCATCTCCAGGCTCAGCAATTTGGAGATGTGGACGTTGAGGGCTTGGGCATGTGGGTGGGTGGAACTGTATTTCCTCTTGCGCTCCAGCGTCTGCTGTAAAGACAGCTGAACGCTGCGCTGGGACACATTGGTGGACACCGTGGAGGCGAAGGTGTGGTTTTCCGGCGGGAGTCGTTCGTGCCGGGGTCCTGGGAAGGGGGTTGACTAGCAGAGGCAGCGAGTGACGCAGGGGGTTGACTAGCAGAGGCAGCGAGTGACACAGGGGAAGGAGCAGTGGTGTGATCGGCAGGAGGTGGTGAACGGCCTTGGTTCCATTGAGTGGGGTGTTTAGCACTCATATGCCTGCGCATGCTGGTGGTGGTTAGGCTAGTAGTGGTGGCACCCCTGCTGATCCTGGTGTGGCACAGGTTGCACACCACAGTCCGTCGGTCATCCTCACTTTCTTTAAAGAACCTCCAGACTTGCGAACATCTAGGCCTCACCACGGGAGCTTCACTACGTGAAACAGTTGCTGCTGATGCACCAGCTCTGGCCCTGCTTCTCCCTCTGGCCACACCACTGCCTCTTCCAACCTGTTCTGGTGCAGCACTCGCCTCCGCCTCAGAAGCACTGTCTTCACTCGGCATATCAACCCAGCTTGGGTCAGTCACCTCGTCATCCTCCGTTTCCTCAGTCTGCTCCCCCCTCGGAATTCCTCCCCTGACAACAACTTTACCATTGTCTGACAACCGTGTCTCCTCATCGTCTGACACCTCTTTACAAACTTCTTCCACTAACTCAACATTGTCATCATGATCATCATCATCACCCACAGACTGCGACAGTTGGAAAACTTGGGCATCAGGAACGAGGTCAGCAGCAACCTGAGAAGTGGTTTGTGACTCTGGGAAGGGTCCAGAAAACAGTTCCTGAGAGTATGCCGGATCGCATTCCAAATTTTCCTGGGAGGGGGCAGACTGGGGGATAGGAGGTTGAGGTGGAGGAGCCAGAGGAGTGCTCCCTTGGGTAACGTGGGTGGACTGCGTGGAAGACTGACTGGTGGACAAATTACTTGAAGCATTGTCCACAATCCACAAGATCAGCTGTTCACACTGTTGTGGTTTCAACAGTCCTCTACCACGTGTCCCTGTAAGTTGAGACATGAAGCTAGGGAGTGTAGCTCTGCGGCGTTCCACAGCTCCCTCATCAGCAGGTACTGTCTCACCCTGCCCAGGACCACGGCCTCTGCCCCCTGCAGTAATTGAATGCCCACGCCCTCGTCCTCAACCCTTAGACCTGGGGTTCAACATTTTCTGTATATAAGTGTATGATATAAAAAAAAAAATAAATGGGCCTGGTGTACGGAAACCCACAAACTTGTTCAGTCTGGTTTAATTAAGTGACGTACAGAAAGTGTCACCTGGACAGAATATACGGATTGGAGTGAGTGTGCTGAACTGTGACACACAGAAAGGTTACACGCAGCTGTGTGAAATGGATTTGTATCACTCAGCTAAGACAACAAATACAACTAATTTTTTTTATATTTTTTTTTTATATATTTTTTTTTAGTTTCGTTTTTTTTGGAACGTGACGTGCAGAAACTATCGTAGAACTGACTGACACCCTACTGACTGTGGCTATTTAGACTGCGACCCAGACAAATGTCGCACAGAGATTTTTAGGATCAAGCTGTATATGTGACAGGTAGCAAATGACTTGGTTGTATTCTGTGACGTACAGAAAGTGTCACCTGTACAGAATATATGGATTGGAGTGAGTGTGCTGAACTGTGACACACAGAAAGGTTACACGCAGCTGCGTGAAATGGATTTGTATTAATGAGCTAAAACAACAAAAAAACTAATTTTTTTTTGTATATTTTGTTTTGGATTTTTGTTTTTTTTGGAATGTGACGTGCAGAAACTATCGTAGAGCTAACTGACACCCTAGTGACGGTAGCTATTTAGACTGTGACCCAGACAAATGTTGCACAGAGATTTTTGGGATCAAGCTATACACGTGACAGGCAGCAAAAGACTTTGTTGTATTCAGTGACGTACAGAAAGTGTCACCTGGACAGAAAATAGTGAGTGTACTGATCTGTGACACACAGAATGGTTCCACACTGCTTTGTTCAATGGATTTGTATCACTGAGTTAAAACAATAAAAAAAAAAAGTGTTATATATGTCGATAGCTGCACTACTAGTGCCAGCCAGCCAGCCAAGCCAGGAGACAAAAAAAAAATGTCTTCTAGCCCTTAGAAGGGCTGTTGGGTTCTTTGTGGGTGATTCCTGCCTAACAGAGAACTAAATGCAGGCCCTAACACTCTCCCTGAAACGCAGCAGCTCTATCCCTAACGACATCCAGACGGCATCTGAGCCGAGCACCGCAGCCAGTCAGTAGTATATTCCAGGGTCACCTGATCAGGCCAGCCAACCCCTGCTATCGACATGTAAGGGCCCCACGTGATGCTGGGTGTACCGTAGAGTCTCCTGGCTTGTGATTGGCTGTGTTTATAGGCGCCAAAAAAGCACGATGTGGAAGTTGCCATTTCCTCAAGCATGGCGAGATACTCGTCCGAGCAGCGAGCACTTACGAGTACCCTAATACTCGAACGAGCACCAAGCTCGGACGAGTATGCTTGCTCATTTCTAATTATGTGTGATGCCTAGATATCGAAAAAGAAAAGGAAAAATATTAAGAGTATATCGTAAATACAAAATATTAAAAAAAGATACAATATCAAACGCGTAGGGGAAAGGACACAATTTATTTTTTTTTACTTAATAATGGAACATAAGTTCTTTACACAGATTAAGACCTTGTGGGACTTGAATATTTGTTAATATGCAGTTTGCTCCTAGATCTAGAAGGTGAGGAGGCGGCGCATGATATTGCCACTTCTAGAAGGGAGTTTAACTCCCTCAGTACCAAAACCGCTGAACAAGACAGTTTTACTTCATTGGCAATGAAGAAAGTGGATACATCCAAGATATTATGATCACTTGGTCCAAAATATGTACCTTATGCCTTCTTGATGTACTGTGCAACCTACATTATTTTTTGGCAAAGGTAGGAAATATTTAGTCATACCACTAACTGAGAATCAACTGGACACTTTCTTGAGTGTAAAAGTTTCTCATTCAGAGTTTGTGATATTGAGAGAGTTAAACCCCCTTCTAGAGGCAATGATATCAAATATTGCCTTATAGATCAAGAAACTTATTGGATATTAAAGGGCTTGCCAGTTTTTATATTAATGAACTATCCTCAGGGTAGGTCATCAATATCATATCTGTGGAGGCTCGACTCCTGGCTGTTTGAAGATATTGTGGTCACAGCTCACCAAGCACAACGCCATCCATTTGATAGCTGCTGTGCTTGGTATTGCAGCTCAGCACTATTCTTATGACTTTGTTAGTCCATTCCTTTATTATTCTTACTATAATATTATAAAAAAACTGCCAGTAGTCTACAATAAAGGTCTTTCTGAGTGATACCTGGTGGGGGTATCACCCTGTACAGTCTGACACTGAAAGCGCTTATTGGATAGTGTCAAACATTGCTGTGACACACCCCTAACTGGTAATACTCAGATGGACCCTTAATACAGACTACTGGCAGTTAATTTACAAACTTCTAATAGAAAGAATGGAGAAAAGGGTTACAAAGAATAATGCTCTACAATTATTATATGGAAATGCAAATAATTACTAAAACAGGTATATCAGGAGAAGTGACATGTCCTCTTCAACATTACAGATCACTGCAATTGAGTACAATTAAACTGGATGACTGTTATACTCCTACTCTTATACACATTGTACACAGGAAGTACTTTCTGTGTAGAAAAAGCAAAACAATATAATGAATCAATTTTATTTTAAAGTGATACACAAAAGGGGAAATTCAACGTTCCCTTATTCCTTTTTTTTTTACGAAGAAAAGTCACAAATCCACCGAATTTGCTATTTTTCAATGCTTTTGCAACTTTTGTAGTCACAATTTGCATTTAAGGCTGCCCTCACCAAGTCTACAAAAAGGGGATATGGAGAGGGGGAAGCAAGGTAATTGTTAGGGAAGGGCCATCATCTCCAACTAAGTCATAATAATTAATAATTTAGGTAAGAAACTGGCATAAATAATCTACTGAAGCTCCGAGCTGGTGTAGATTTTATTCCGGTGCTTGAGGAGGTAGGTACACTGTAATTTATGGTGTAATATTACTTTTGCTAATACATTTTCATAGCATGAAATATATGCTTATGACAAATACCTGCTGCAAGAATAATTTACACATATTCAATTACCACCTTGTATAACAAAACGTGACATATACTGTATACTGTGCCATGATGATAAAATGTCGTCTTGTCGTGAAAAAAAAAACAAATACATTGGATGAAATATGCCTATTACTCTGTGGTATTGTTGTGAAAAAGTTTAACATATATTCATATCTATGAGAACAATTACATTTCCTTGAGAAAAAGATCATTTACTAGCGTCATTGGATTCTTGGACAAATAACCTCCTACTAGTTTTGAAAATGTATTTGCATTAGAAAGATGAACAGGCATTGTCAGGAAGATATATAGAAGCAACTGTGATACTTGAAGGGCTAAGTCTAGACACCATCCCAATAGGAAGTACTGAGATGTTGAAGTTGCCAGGCAACAAGAAGCTCATATTAGATGCAAGAAAAAAACTATACTTGTGTTTGCCTTGATCTGCCTGCCCTTGTCATTCTAAATATGCACATATAAGTTTTAAAGCCATTTGTTCAGGATCTCAAGAAAGCAAAATAAGGCGCAGTAAATGTCAAGATTTATAATGTAGCCTTCTAGTTAACTCAATGTGTTAAATCAAGTCTGAGTCGACAAACTGCATCAACGCATTCAAAAGTGTACTCAAGCTAATATCAGAATGACAGTTTCAGAAGTACTGTATTATTTTACCATTCAGTACCAAGACTTTAATCAGCCTTTCAGAATGGAAATTTGTTTATTGTAGCAGATCCAGAATCACAGATCTGCTATAATAGTGGCTCTAAGTACTTTACATTGCTTATATGGCTCCCTCTAACTAACCTCTGACTGATGGGTCAGGGGTTGGTGTACGGAGACTTGGTAAGAAGTTTCTAACTTCTTACCTAGTCCCCACTCACCAACTCCTGAGATCTGTCTGTACTTTTCCATTATTTGAACTGGTGCTTATGTTTTCTGTAATGTATAGAAAGTGCGTAGTCCTGTCATAAAATGTGCAGTCTGCCCTAAAATAAACATTGAAATTTCTTCAGTATAACCAATTCCTATTAGAATTGGTTCAAGACTAGCACAACCACTATAGCATTCAATTTCAATTCAAAATCATGCAAAGTAAAAACTCTATAAAATAGGTGTTAGTTTATTTTTTTAGCAATTAACAAAATGCAAAGTAAATGAACAAAAAAGAAATTAAAAAAAATGTAGCAAGGATTCAGACTTCATGGCACAATGCAGTTGGTAAAGGATAGATTTATGGAGAGGGGCTATGACCATGGTATAATAAAATAATCTGTACAAAATATATGTAATGGACAGGAACTAGATGCTAAAAAGGAGAATAGGGGAAATCAGTCTAATTAAAATAATTGAATTTCTATCAATACATATTCCAAAGAAGCTTTAAAGGCTAAAAGAATTTTGGAAAAGAACTGTTATTTGATACAAAATGACCCAAATATACTGTAGGAGATTTGCGGGCACATTTATTAAGATCGGCGTTTTAGACGCCGGTCTTAATAACCCTTATACCTGGCAGTTGGATCTTCCAGACTTCTAAATGTAAGACAGCAATTCCAGACAGAAATTTCTATGCGCTAGAAAACTGGTGTAAATGAAGACAAATTTCTACATTTGTAACTCCTTTTTTTAAAGTCACATTTAAAAGGTTACAGACACATAGCTTGCGATTTTTTAAAGCCACTTTTCTGGTGCAAGGGAGATAATAAAATTTTGAAAATACAAAAAGGTTTGACGTGTCAAAAATGGTTAAAAACTACCTTTATTTATATACTCTGTAGAGGGCTAATCATTGTACTCCAACATGTACAGTTAAAATATTCAGGGTATGATGAGGAAAAGGAGAGATGGTAGGACAAGAAAAGCTGTCTCTAATAAGCCCTGTAATAAGGCTCAGCCCAGGGGTCTCCCTCTGGTAGGGATCCCCTGTCCTCGTTCCTAAATCTATATACCCTGAATCAGCCCTGCACACAAAATATAATGTTCAATAGTGGATTATATGTCTCAATAAATTAAAGTAACCCCAACGCATTTCCCCAAATATCGGTTCATCAGGGGGTACATACAATGAATCTATATATAAGTAGGGAAGAGATGAAAAAATGAAGAGATACTTAGCCCCATAGTGCATAGGTAGCAGCATCGATATGGCCCTTAATAATACCTGAAATTGAACAGACAAAACTACCTCAATATGGTGCATGAAATAACAACATCCAAAATGCCTAGAGGCATGGTTACTCACCGGGTAAAAGGCTGGGGCAGGAGTGGCATGTTCGCGTTGGTGGTACAGCGATCTGAGGATGTCTGTACAAGGTTTATATGCTGGCGCCACTCAGAGCTTCCGCCCGCCGGAATACCACTTCCGGTCAGGTGGAATGTAAGGTGCAACGCATCGCAAGACGTCCGATCACATGATACATCCAATGTACGTTGAAGCGTACGAACGAACGAACAGCGATAAACGAATGCAAGTAGGTAGATATAGACCAACAGATATGCGCTGTCAAAATACAAGGTCCCACCCCCTAAACACACCACCAATGGACGTCCTAATAGACTAAGAGAAAGTACAATGACCAAAATATGTACATGAGCCGCTTCCATAGATATATTGGCAGTTTGGAAATATTATGAGATAAAGTGGTGATATTTAAACCACTATATTCAAATATAGGCACTTCTCGTACCTATTCACCCGTTAAGGCAAAAAAAGTAATAATCACGGAGACTGGCTAGTCCCTGGGGCAGGTGCACTGACAAATGTAAATTACCCCTGATGTGCAACAATTCACAAAATCTCGGATAGAAAAGGTTTGATTAGTCACAGAACATGTCACTTTCTTAGAGGGAAAAATGAATCTGCAAGCCTTACAAGATCCACATCGAAAGATTCCCAAAGGCTTCCTATCGAGCCATGTCCCCTCTATTTTAGGGACAATATAATGGCTATGGACTAGCCGGTCCTGTAAACTCCTTCCTCTCCGATATGTAATCGCAGGATAGGAAGGAATAGTCCCTGACAAGTCAGTATCCATATTTAAAATAGGCCAGTAGGTATTTAAAATAGCCCTCACATGTGCATTAGCTGAATCAAAAGTGTCGATCAACCAAATCAGTCCACCATCCTTAATGTACTTTCTTTGGAATCAACAAATCACTCCTTTCTTGTGACTCCGCCCATTTAAAGGCATCCCCACAGTACTTTTTGCGGATATCCTCTCAATCTAAGTCTTTTCTGCAATTTCTTGGATTCCTGATAAAAACTTTATCGGAACAATTCCTGCGCATTCGCTGGTACTGTCCATGGGGAATCCCTTTCCTAACCGATAGTGGATGGTGGCTAGACCAATGTAAAATATTATTTGTCGCTGTCTTGTTTTGAAAAACCTGGGTCACCAACCTGTTGTCCCGTTTCTTCACTACAACATCAAGAAATGTTAAACACTCCAAGTGTACCTCATAGGTAAAGGAAAGGCCAATTTGATTGGTATTTAAAGTGTAAACAAACCTCTCAAAATCGTCCCCACTGCCGTCCCAGATCAAAAAATATCGTCTATGTAGTGGGTCCAAAAGAGGATTTTACTGTTCCACCAAGTTGGAGTGTTGGGGAACACCTCTTTATCCTCCCACTATCCCAGGAAAAGGTTAGCATATGTGGGAGCACAAGGGCTCCCCATCGCTGTTCCCCTGAGCTGGTGGAAGAAGGACCCGCCAAATAGAAAATAATTGTGGGTAAGGGTGTATTTCAATAATTCCAGGATGAATTGGTTATGACCCAAAAATTGAGTTCCTCTCGCATCAAGATAATGAGAAATGTGGTTTATCATGTGGTATAGATGTATATAAGGATTTGACATCTATGCTAGCCAGGAGATTGGTGGAATCAATGGAAATATGCTCTATTTTGCGTAAAAAATCCATTGTATCCCTGTTTTTTAATTTGTTGTATTTGCGTATCAAATATACATTATTATGTGCTATTAGCGAACATTCGTGCACTAATAACGAACGTTCATTTAAAAAATGTACGCAACTTCTTAGAAGACGTACGCATGAGCGTACAAATAGCGTACGAATCCTCAGCGTACTATTGTCTACGCAATTACGTAATATGCAGGCACGCACGACGAGAGGCCGCGGCGTGCACTCCTCAGAGGCAGAGCAAATATTCGAAAATGGCATCCCGGTGATCCTCATCATTTAGCTCTGAAGAGCTGAAATTCCTGATCCGGCTGATGGACAGAGAGGGTTACAATGGCACACACCGCCATCCAAACCAGCATAAGAAGAAGGTGATCCAGCAGGTGATCGAAGGTCTGCGCCATCGTTTCCACACCGCGCGGACCCCGGGCCAGATCCAGCGGAAATGGTCCGATCTGAAATTCAAATGCCCACAGCGGCTTAATGAGATCCGCGCAGAGATACGGCAGGGTGAGTAACAAAATATTTGATAAGCAAAAGCATGTAAAAAAATGAGTGTACTGTATTGTGTATATATACCAGCAGTCACTGCCAATAATGAAAAAAGTATAGACTGACAACGTGGTCGTGCGTAGTGCGCTTCAGTAATTTTGTTTCATGCTAGGCAACGCCTCTAACTCTCGACCCAAACTTAAGTGAAGGTATTCAAGTCATTATTGTTAATGGTGCTGGCCATTCTCACGTTTGTGTCAGGCAAATGCACTTGTCACGACAGGGAAACAAGGGATAGTGTGCCCTGTCTGAACCCCACCTCTTTCCCTGCCTACTTACAGTAGATGCCCTAGGCAGCAAAACCGTAACTTGGAGACAGTCCCTATGCTGAGTACGTGCATAGGGAAGGGAAGGGAACACAGGGAAAGACGAACACAGACAAAACAAACACAATAGCAGAATAGTCAGCAAGCCAAGCCAAGAACAGGAGGTCACGTCAAATACCGAGGGGAATCACAAAAGCGTAGTCTAAGTCTGAAGCCAAAATCCAATATACCAATAATCAACAGCAAGGTCCAACACACAGCACTGATCTCAGAAGACTAATCACAGACATCTGAGTGAGGCAGTTGCCATCTTTAAATAGCCCGCCCAGGATCATGTGATGTGGCCAGCATCACATGACCTGAGGCGGAGCAAGCTGTCCAAACAATATGTAAAGTAGCCATGTGGTGTGATCAGCACCACATGGCTAAACCCAAACAGAGAATTAACTCATGAAGTGCTGGCTGACAAGACCAGCACTTCAATTCCCTATTGCTCGTCTCTAGGGGGGCGGAGAGGTCCGGCGATGTCGTGCAGAGGGAGCGCGACGCCGACCTCGCGTGACAGTACCCCCCCCTTCACGAGGGGCCACCGGACCCTTACCAGCGGGAGCAGGCTTATCGGGATGCTGCAGATGGAACTTTCGGATGAGCGAGTCTGCATGCATCCTGGTCAACGGTACCCAAGACCTATCCTCAGGACCGAACCCCTTCCCTCACATCCACAATTCTGGCAATCTCATGCTCCATTTGTCCTGCTACCTCAACCGGAGGAGGAGACTGTTCCTCAGGACCAACGGGAGCAACATAACGTTTGAGCAAAGACACATGAAAAACATTATGAACACGAAGGGAGTCGGGTAAACATAACCTAAAAGAAACCGGATTGATCACCTTGGTGATCCTGTAAGGACCAATGAAGCGAGGTGCAAACTTGTAGGATGGTACCCTCATGTTGAGATTTTTAGTCGATAACCATACCTTATCCCCAACCTTAAAATTCACACCCTTAGAACGTTTTCTATCAGCCTTAGCTTTTTGAACTCCTTGGGCCTTTTCCAGGTTCGACTGAACCTGTGCCCAAACTGTGCACAGTTCTTGAGAAAAATCATTGACCTCTGGGACAACCGACGCAGATGGGGAACAGGAGCCAAAGCGTGGATGAAAACCCATATTGCAGAAAAACGGCGACATCCCAGAGGATGAATTAACACGATTATTAATTGCAAATTCAGCCAGAGACAGGAATCTGGCCCACACATGCTGGTTATCAGAAACATAACATCTGAGATATTGCTCAACGGATTGGTTAAGACGTTCAGTCTGACCGTTGGTCTCTGGATGAAAGGCTGATGAAAAGGACAAAGAGATACCAATCTTATTACAGAACGCCCTCCAGAACCTAGACACAAACTGTACTCCCCTATCAGAAACGATATTCTCAGGAACACCATGCAGTTTGACAATATTATCAATGAACACGGACGCCAAGACCTTCGCAGAGGGTAATTTACACAAAGGAATAAAATGACACATTTTGCTGAATCTGTCAACCACCACAAATATCACGGTTTTACCCTCAGAGCACGGCAAATCCGTGATAAAGTCCATGGACAGATGTGACCAAGGTCTACTAGGTATGGGTAAAGGATGTAACTCACCCATAGGTCGTGTCTTGGAATTCTTGGACCTGGCACAAGTGTTACACGCAGTTACAAAAGCCTGAACATCTCTGGAGATTGACGGCCACCAATACTGCCTAGAGACCATCTCCTTGGTGGCATTGATGCCAGGATGTCCACACAAAATAGAATTATGGCACTCACCCAGCAGTCGCAACCGCAAATGAGCCGGCACAAACAATTTGTCATTGGGGGTACCAATAGGAGCAAGATGTTGTCCTGCCGAGATTTCAGAAGCGAGGTCAGATGAGGTAGCGGCCACGATGATATCAGCTGGCAGGATGGGCTCAGGAGGGACGTCAGGAGGCTGATACGCCTGGAAACTTCGGGATAAGGCATCAGCCTTAACATTCTTGCTCCCGGGTCTGAAGGTAACACAAAAATCAAAACGAGTAAAGAACAAAGCCCACCTCGCCTGTCTAGGATTCAATCGCTTAGCCGATTCTAGAAACATTAAATTCTTATGATCCGTGAGGACCGTAATGCGGTGAAATGCCCCTTCTAAAAAAATGACGCCATTCCTCAAATGCCCACTTGATTGCAAGTAACTCCCTATTCCCAATATCATAATTCCTCTCGGCAGGAGAGAACTTGCGGGAGAAGAAGGCGCATGGCATAAGATTAGTTAAGGTGGAAGACCCCTGGGACAGTACAGCCCCCACACCATCCTCAGACGCATCCACCTCAACTACAAAAGGCTTACTTTGATCAGGCTGGACCAACACAGGAGAATTAATAAAACACTGCTTTAACCTTTCAAAGGCCTCAATAGCTGCAGGGGGCCAATTGACCAGATCAGCCCCCTTGCGAGTCAAATCCGTAATGGGTTTGGCTACCACAGAAAAATTTTTGACAAATTTACGATAAAAATTAGCAAA
>ONZH01001200.1:0-32777 GCA_900303285.1 Rhinella marina | reverse complement strand
GGCAACCTCACACACATACCATGCCTGGCCCATGTCTTGTGGTTTTCTGAAAACCTACCCCCAATTTGCCTGAGCTACTGGTGAAGGTGCGCCGCCTGTGTGCCCATTTCCGAAAGTCACCTACAGCTTCAGCTGGTCTGCCAACGCTGCAGCAGCGCTTGCGCTTGCCAGCTCACCGACTGCTGTGCGACCTGAGCACGCGCTGGAACTCCACTTTCCACATGTTGGGCAGGCTTTGTGAGCAGCAGAGGGCAGTAGTGGAATACCAGCTACAACACGGCCGGCGCCTTTCCAGTCAGCTTCCACTCTTCACAAGTGACGAGTGGGCAATGATGTCTGACCTCTATGAGGTTTTACGCAACTTTGATGAATCTATACAGATGGTGAGAGGCGATAATGCAATTATCAGCGTAACCATCCCACTTCTGTGTCTACTAAAAAGCTCACTGCTCACAATAAAGGCGAACGCTCTGCATGTGGAAGAGGTGGAAATGGGGGAAGACCCAACACAGGGTGATAGCCAGACCACCCTTGGTTCATCTTCTCAGCGTGAATTGGAGGAGGAGGAGGAGCAGGAGACGGTTGCCATCGCTACTGAGGATAGTACCCATAGCAGGTTTACACCATCTCTTTGGCGTGGAAGGGACGAAGAGGAGGAAGAGGATGAGGAGATTGAGAGTCATCCTCCTGGTGAGGAGAGCAAAGCCTTGTCTGTTGGGACTCTGGCACACATGGCTGACTTCATGCTATGCTGCCTTTCCCGTGACCCTCGCGTTATATGCATTTTAGCCAACACCAACTGCTGGTTGTTCACCCTTCTCGACTCCCGCTACAAAGAGAACTTCTCATCTCTTATTCCTCTGGTGGAGAGGACAAGCAAAATGGTGCAATACCAGAAGGCCTTTGTTGAAATATTGCTCCAAAAATTTGCAGCTGACAACGCTGGCGGCAGAGTACGTAGTTCCTTGGGCACCCGAAGAGGGGAGACAAGGGGAACACACAGCAGTTCCAACAAAAGCAGGGCGACATTCTCCAAGGCCTGGGACAGTTTCATGACACCCCGCCAGCACCCTCACCCTGATGAGCGGCCTAGTGTCACAAGGAGGGAAAAGTTTTGGAAGATGGTGAAGGAGTACCTAGCTGACCGTGTCAACGTTCTCAGTGATCCCTCTGTGCCTTATAATTATTGGGTATCTAAGCTGGACACATGGCATGAACTGGCGCTCTATGCCTTGGAGGTGCTGGCCTGCCCTGCCGCCAGCATTTTGTCTGAGCCGGTATTTAGTGCCGCTGGGGGCATAATAACGGATAAACACATCCGCCTGTCAACTGAAAATGCTGACAGGTTGACGCTTATCAAATTGAACAAGACCTGGATTTCCCCTGACTAGTGTTGAGCGAGCATGCTCGGCCGAACTCGCTGTTCGGCCAAGCATGCTTACGCTCGGGACTGCTCGGTGTAGACCGAGTGTACTCGAGCGCAATGCTCGAGTCTCTTCCCCGCACGTTTATTCGCTGCTACGCATCAAATAAACGTGCGGGAGAGTACTGGCATTCACTGTAATGTTGATTTGTACGCTAATGCTACGCATTGTATGCTAATGCGTACGAATTTGTATGCTAATGCTACGCATTGTACGCTAATGCGTACAAATTTGTATGCTAATGCTACGCATTGTACGCTAATGCGTACGAATTTGTATGCTAATGCTGCACATTGTACGCTAATGCATGTGAATTTGTATGCTAATGCTACGCACTGTATGCTACCCGAGCAGGGGGTGCCTGGTTTAGTCCCATTGACTAACATTATGCTCGGGTGCTCGGCCGAGCACTCCCTAATGCTCAGCCAGAGCACCCGAGCATACGAGCACAGAGGTGCTCGCTCAACACTGCCCCTGACTTCTCTACTCCACCAGAGGAAAGTGGCTTAATAAGAAGGAACTTTAAATGTGTCTTTTAGGGTGTATTGAATACACTGTATTCCCATGTACCCCTTCCTCTTCTCGTCCTCTTCCTCCTCATCCTCCATCATATGAAACTGCTTATTAGGCTGCCCTCGACGTTCACCAGCAGACCCTCAACACTAATTATTAAGGCGGTCACCAGCAGGTTCTCACCATTAATTTTTAAGACGGTCACCAGCAGGACCTCACCCATAATTTTTTAGATGGTCAGCTCAGCAGCAGCACCTCAACCATATTTTTTTAGACGGTCAGCTCAGCAGCAGCACGTCACCCAAAATGTTTTCGACGGTCAGCTCAGCAGCAGGACCTCAACCATAATTTTTTAGACGGTCAGCTCAGCAGCAGCACTTCAACCATAAGTTTTTTAGACGGTCAGCTCATCAGCAGCACGTCGCCCATAATTTTTAGACGGTCAGCTAAGCAGCAGGACCTCACCCATAATTTTTTGGACGGTCAGCTCAGCAGCCCCTCACCCATAATTTTTTAGACGGTCAGCTCAGCAGCAGCACGTCACCCATAATGTTTTAGAGGGTCAGCTCAGCAGCAGACCCTCACCCCTAATGTTTTCGAGTGTCAGCAGCAGGCCATTAATCCGAATTTTTCAAGGGTGTGTCTGATGCACTCCTTTATGTGTAATAAAGGGTGTATAGGAGTGCATGTTCCTTGTAATTTTTGGCAGCCCTTATACTTTGTGCATAGGCTTTATGAGTGTAGGAGTCCCACGACATGAACAATTGTACCACAATGTGAATGAGGCCCTCCTTTATGTGATATACCGGTTGTATCGGAGTGCCTCTTCCTTGAAATTTTTGGATGCATTTGCGCTTTATGTATAAGTAAATATATTTTTCTAACAATATTTCCTCTAAAATCAATGTTATCTTCGGTTTTGGGGGGTATTCTTGTCATTCCGTAAAAGTGGCGTAATACTCGGACAACATTGTTCCCAGAAGCAACTTTGGAGTCCAAGATGCATCCAGACATCCTCCCCATGCTGTTCCCAAACAATTTCAGTGGTGTTTCCACCATTTTCTGACCTTTCCGTATGAACCAGACACCCTCCCCTCTTCAGAGCAGGGGGTGCCTGGTTTAGTGCTCGGGTTCCCCCATTGACTTTCATTGTGCTCGGGTGCTCAGTCGAGCACTCGAGCACCGCCTAGTGTTCAACCGGAGCACCCGAGCACTACGGTGCTCAATTAACACTAATTTCTAGCTCATATGGACTGCCTCTAAAGACTGTACGCCGTGGCCTAGCCTAGTCCTCGAGTATGACGCAATTGCGAGTCAATAGTACGCTAAGGATTCGTACGCACTTTGTGCGCTAATGCTTACGTATTGCGTACTTTTAACAACGCTGGCTGTATGTTCGTAATTTGTGCAGGAATGTTCGCAAAACAACGATAAATTTTTTTCGACCGAATAAATTCGTATCTTGTCAGAAATTCGTAGATTATTCGCCGAAGCGAATTTTGGATGATTTGCTCATCTCTAACAGCGATTTACTGAGTGGTACTGAGATTTTAAGACTGATGACCTCTCCTCAGAATAAGACATCGGTATCTGATTAGTGGGGTTCCAACACCTTGGACCTCTGCTGATCAGCTGATTGAGGCATCGGCTTTATCACAGCTTTGCCTAGGCCATGTGACATCACATTCATCTGTCACATGACCTAGATGCAGCTCAGCTCTATTGACGTGAATAAAGCTGAGCTGCGATGCCAAGAAAGCTTTGCTTGGCCACAAAAGTAGTGTTGAGTGAAGAAAAGCATTTGAAGTGTAATTCGGTCCGAAATTTCCTGGGCCTTTGTGGTAATGAATCAAGTTTTCCTAAAATGGAAGCTGCACATGTTACAAAGTGAACTTAGTGTAGAGGAGACAAGCCCAGGAATGCAATATCACCCATAATGCCGTCCAGCCAGCCAATCCACAGATAGCCATCCCTTGTGCTGTCACAGCCCTATAAAACCCTCATCCTAAACGTTCTCTGTCATTGTCCTGTGAGCTGAGCATAGACAGAGACGTGGGAGAGAGGGAGAATGCAGGGAGACTAATTCTACATCAGTTTTATTTATTTATTTCTACAATAGTCATAAACTAAGATATGGAACTCAATACCAATAAAATGGAAGCTTTTATTATTCCCGTGCCAGCGTGCCAACCATTACCATCCAGTCTAAATGCCTTAGGGGAGCCAGGTCTTAATCATCACTATCCTCATCTTTTGCTTGCTTTACTTCTTTCAAATTATCCTTCAAAGTTTCCAAGTCCTAGAAAAGTCAGCAAGATGCAGAGAGAGGAGGAGCTAGATGTTCCTGATAACATATTCTCATATATATTAGATGACTTGGCAAAGGAGAAAAAGCAGATGGCAGAAGAAGCGCTCCTACCTGTAGGGGAGGAGAGCACTGGGATTGGAGAAGTGGGTACAGTCCTTGTTTAAAGGTACATTAAAGGTGCCATGCGGCCACAAACAATGAAGACTGACTATACAGTGCAGTCTTCATTATTAAATAAAAAACAGATATGGACTAATAGACCGCACGGTTCATCGGCAGCCTCCAAAAACATTGTGTGTAGAGAGCCTGTTGGCCTTCCGTAAACATTGTGTGTAGAGAGCCTGTTGACCCTCCAAAAAAATTGTGTGTAGAGAGCCTGTTGGCCTTCCGTAAACATTGTGTGTAGAGAGCCTGTTGGTCCTCCCTAAAAATTGTGTAGAGAGCCTGTTGGCCTTCCGTAAACATTGTGTGTAGAGAGCCTATTGGCCCTCCGTAAAAATTGTGTGTAGAGAGCCTGTTGGCCCTCCGTAAACATTGTGTGTAGAGAGCCTGTTGGTCCTCCGTAAAAATTGTGTGTAGAGAGCCTGTTGGCCCTCCGTAAACAATGTGTGTAAAGAGCCTGTTGGCCCTCCGTAAAAATTGTGTATAGAGAGCCTGTTAGCCTTCCGTAAACATTGTGTGTAGAGAGCCTGTTGGCCCTCCGTAAATATTGTGTGTAGAGAGACTGTTGGCCCTCCGTAAACATTGTGCGTAGAGAGCCTGTTGACTCTCTGTAAACATTGTGTGTAGAGAGCCTTTTGGCCCTCCATAAAAATTGTTGCGTCAGCAACTGTGATGGAGGAGGAGGAGGAGGAAGAGGAGGAGGATACAAGGGCTCTTAGGGACTTCAGCTGCTATCCGGCGGTGGGGAAGAGAAGTGGGGGGATATCCACGACTTGTTCATCTTGATGAACGTCAGCCTGTCGGCGCTGTCAGTCGACAGGCGGGTCCGTTTGTCGGTGATTATCCTCCCAGCAGCACTAAAAACTCTTTCCGACAGTACGCTAGCGGCAGGGCAGGCCAACACCTCCAAGGCGTACTGCGCCAGTTCAGGCCATTTGTCCAGCTTGGACACCCACTAATTGTATGGCGCGGAGTGATCGCTCAGGATGCTGGTCTGGTCTGCGACATACTCCCTCACCATCTTGCGGTACAGTTCCGCCCTACTCTGCCTAACCCTTGGACAGGTGGGACAGTCTGGCTGGGGTGACAAAAAATTGGCAAAGGCCTGACCCAGTGTACCCCTGCCCTTGCTGGACACGCTGCCTTTTCCCCTTCTCTCCCCTATTACTTGGACCACTGCAGTCTGCCCCCTGTTGCGAGCGGTGTCAGATGGAAATGCTTGTAGCATTTTTTGCACCAGGGCCTTGTGGTATGAATTGACCCTAGTAGTCCTTTCCTCCACAGGAATTAGAGTGGAGAAATTGTCCTTACACCGTGGGTCTAGGAGGGTATACACCCAGTAATCATTGGTGTCCAGAATGGTCTTCACACGAGGATCGCGACAAAGGCAACCTAACATAAAGTCAGCTATGTGAGGTACAGTCCCACAGCGCAACACTTCCCTCTCCCCAATCGACTGACTATCCATCTCCTCCTCCTCTACCTCCACCTCCAATTCCTCCTCCTCAGCCCATACCCGCTGAACTGCTATGATCGAATCCCCCCTGCAGTGTGGCCTAGAGTCTCCTCCTCCTCTACCTCCTCCTCCAATTCACGTTGAAAAACTGATCTGAGGGTGGTCTGGCTGTCAAATAACATCTTCCCCATCTCCTGTGACATGCCTAAAGCCTCTGATATTAAGTTCTTTAAGGAGTTTTGGATGAGACACAGCAGCGGGATGGTGACGCTGATGATGTCCGCATCGCCGCTAACCATATGTGTTGCTTCCTCAAAGGGGCCTAAGACCTGGCAGATGCCAGCCATCCATGTCCACTCCTCATTATACACCTGAGGAGACTGACTGGCATGACTACCACCTCTCTGGGACGATGTCAGCTGGCAGTCTACTATTGCCCTGCGCTGCTGGTACACCCTGGCTATCATATGCAACATTGAATTCCAACGTGTGGGAACGTCACACAGCAGCCGGTGAGCAGGGAGTTGTAACCTCTGTTGCACTGTCCTGAGGGTGGCAGCATCTGTGGTGGACTTCCTAAAATGTGCACAGATGCGGCGCATCTTGGTGAGCAACACAGCAAGCTCGGGGTAGGTCTTAAGAAACCGCTGGACCACTATGTTTAATATGTGGGCCATGCATGGCACCTGTGTGAGTCCACCAAGTTTCTGAGCCGCCACCAGGTTACGCCCATTGTCACAAATAACCAGGCCTTGTTGCAGGTTCTACGGCGCTAGCCACACAGTGGTCTCCCCCCTGATGCCCTCTAACAGCTCTTCAGCTGTGTGCCTCTTGTCGCCCAAGCTAAGCAGTTTCAGCACGACCTGCTGACGCTTCCCCACCGCAGTGCTGCTGCGCATTGAGCTACTGACACTCGGCGATGTGGCCTTCAATACTCTTTTGGAGGAGGAGGAGGGGGATGTGAAGGGAAGGGGGGGTTGGAGGAAGTGGCGTAATGTTCGGGTGAAACAGACACCGAAGTTGGTCCTGCAATTCTGGGTGTGGGTAGCACATGAGTAGGCCCACGGTCAGACTCGGTCCCAGCCTCCACCAGGTTCACCCAATGTGCCGTGAGGGAAATGTAGTGTCCCTGCCCACCAATACTTGTCCACGTGTCTGTGGTTAGGTGGAACTTCCCACAAACTGCGTTGCTGAGGGCACGGATGATGTTATCAGACACGTGGCGGTGTAGGGCGGGGACGGCACAGCAGGAAAAATAGTGGCAGTTGGGGACCGAGTAACGGGGGGCTGCCACCTCCATGAGGTTGCTGAAAGCTTCGGTTTCCACAAGCCTATACGGCAACATCTCCAGGCTCAGCAGTTTACTGATCTTTACGTTTAAGGCTTGTGCATGGGGGTGGGTGGCTGTGTACTTGCGCTTGCGCTCAAAGGTCTGGTGTAGTGACAATTGAACACTGCGCTGGGACACAAGAGTGGAGGCGGGGGAGGGACATGGAGTTGGACAGGTCCTTGCAAGGCTGGAGGCTGGAGCATCCCGGCCAGGGGATACTATGTCACTGACAGCATGTGACACAGGGGCTGAAGCAACAGTGTCACCGTCACCAGCTAACTGGAGTGCAAACCACTTAGTGTGGTGTTTCTTCTCCAAATGCCTGCGCATGCTACTTGTGGTCAGGTTCTTATTGTTGGCTTCCCTGCTAATCTTGGTGTGGCACAGTTTGCACACCGCTACCCGTCGATCGCCCTCTTCATCCCTAAAAACTCCCAAGCTAAAGAGTGTTGAGCTTTACGCCCTGGAGCTTGACCCCTGGGAACACTTGGGGGAGTAGTAGATCGGGCCCTGCTTCTCCCTCTGCCCAGCCCACTGCCTCTCCCAACCGGTTGTGGTGCTGATGTTGCCTCACACTCAGAACTGCTATCTTCGTGTGCCTGATGCACCCTAGTCGGATCTGTCCCCTCATCATCACCCAGCTCTTCCTCAGAGTCCCCACTCTGACTTACTTCCCTGACAACTGCCTCACTCCCTGACACCTGTGTCTTGTCATCGTCCACCACCTCCTCAGATGCCACAGGTAAATCCCCAACCTCATCACCCTGACACTGCACCAGCTCTTGCGAATCGGGGGAGAGCATCTCCTCCGGTAGCACATCAGGGAAGGGATCAGTATAGAGTTCCAAGGAGTAACTCTCCACATGGGATTGGACCCTGGAGGGTCCAGGCTGGTGAGAAGGAGGGCGAGGTGGAGGATGGACAGGTCCACTCCCCTCGCTCTCATGAGTGGACTGGCTGGAAGACGGGGCAGTGGATATATGGCTGGACGCGCTCTCCGCCATCCATTTCAGCACCTTCTCTTGCTCTTGGGGGACGGTCAAAGGTTTTGCAGAAAAGCAGGCATCCTGAATTGGCGTCTTTCCACTGCTCCCACAGCAGCAGGCATAGTGTTACCCCGCACACTACCATGGGCACCGCCTCTGCCCACCACACCAGTTCCACGTCCACGTCTCCCACCTCTACCACCTTTACCCTTGCCCCTGGTGTTCTTCATTTGGAGACTATCTCTCTCTCTCTCTAAATATATATATATATATATATATATATATATATATATATATATATATACCGTATTTTTCGCCCTATAAGACGCACCTAGGTTTTAGTGTAGGAAAATAAGAAAAAAATATTTTTCAGCAGATCCTCTTATCAGACTGCCCATAAATTTTAGGACATCACATCAGACCCCCATATCAGCCCTCCATGTCAGAACTCCATCAGCCCTCCATGTCAGCCCCCCACCAGACCTCAGATCAGCCCACTGTGCCCCCATACCATCTCACTGTGCGCCCACCAGACCTCAGATCAGCAGAATGTGCCCCCACCAGACCTCAGATCAGCAGAATGTGCCCCCATCAGACCTCAGATCAGCAGAATGTGCCCCCATCATACCTCAGATCAGCAGAATGTGCCCCCATCAGACCTCAGAGCAACAGTATGTGCCCCCATCAGACCTCAGAGCAACAGTATGTGCCCCATCAGACCTCAGATCAGCGGAATGTGCCCCCATCATACCTCAGATCAGCAGAATGAGCCCCCATCAGACCTCAGAGCAACAGTATTTGCCCCCATCATACCTCAGAGCAACAGTATGTGCCTCAATCAGACCTCAGAGCAACAGTATGTGCCCCCATCAGACCTCAGATCAGCAGAATGTGCCCCCTTCAGACCTCAGAGCAACAGTATGTGCCCCATCAGACCTCAGATCAGCAGAATGTGCCCCCAACAGACCTCAGATTAGCATATTGTGCCCCCAACAGACCTCAGATTAGCATATTGTGCCCCCAACAGACCTCATATTGGCATATTGTGCCCCATCAGACCTCATGTTGGCATATTGTGCCCCATCAGACCTCAGATTAGTGTCTTGTGCCCCTTCACACCTCAGATCAGCACGTCTTGTGCCCTATCAGACCTCAGATCAGCCCACCCAGCCACTTAAGGACCATACTTACCTGTTCTGCGCTGCCGCTGCCCTCCGGTCCCATGCTCCGCGCTCCTCTCTCTTCCCTGCCGGCGCGCACTATGACCTGACGCTGACCGCACTATGACCTGACACTATGGAAGCGCTCACTTGTATTCACCCTATAAGACGCACCGCATTTTTCCCCCTACTTTTGGGGGAAAAAAGTGCGTCTTATAGGGCGAAAAATACGGTATATATATATCTTTCTTTATATATCTATCTATCTTTATTTATATATATATATATATATATCTTAATAATATAAAAATGAATTTCTGTCTGTCTGCCTGTCTGTCTGTTCTCTATGCGCGACCAGACTACTGGACCGATTTTCACCAAATTCGGCACACAGGTACATCAGGTGTCCGGGAAGGTTTTAGACCAGGTCTCATCTCTCTAGGACATACCGTTCCCGATATATTCCCAAAATATGATCTCCATTAGCCAACATTACAACTGGGAGCTTTGGTTTTAAACTCCAACTGCCATTCTCTGCGAAGCCACACAGGGAGGGCAGGTTTCCATAACAACAAGGTAATTATCAGCAGCTGAGGATCTCATCCATTTCTATTTACTGACACTGTTAAAGGTATTCCGGTTACCATAAATATAACTTGTTTTTTTCTATTACTACAGTTCAGTAGTAATAAAATATGTTTTCCTCCACTGCTGCCTATTGCGTGGGCTCATAAATAAGCATGGTATTGACCTTTAATTCAGGCCACCCTAAAAGAAGTACTTAAAACCCCCGCCCCAGGTCTCACTAAGCCACACCCCCAACTCTGTCAGGCCACACCCCCTTTCACTCCGCAGCCAACAGAGATTGAAAAAATAAAGGTAAAAATCAACTTCTGTCAGCTGCAGGGATGGGTGGGACGTTGACTTTCTTTCTGCAACAACACACACAAACATTAAATAAAATAGATTAAATCCACCCATGCGAAGCGTCTTGCTAATCCACGCCCCCGACTCTGTCAGGTCACGCCCCCTCCCACTCCGCAGCCAACGGGAATTGAAAAAATGAAGGTAAAAATAAACTTCTGTTTGCTGCAGGGGTGGGAGGGTGAATTTCTTTCTGCAACGACACACAAAAATTTTAGATGAAATAGATTAATTATAGACTACAACCATTCGAAGCCTTTTGCTAAGCCACGCCCCGTCTCTGTCAGGCCACGCCCCCTCTCACTCCGCAGCCATTCTGCAACAACACACAGAAACATTAAATGAAATAGATTAAATGCACCTATGCGAAGCGCTTTGCTAAGCCACGCCTCGACTCTGTAAGGCCACACCCCCTCCCACTCCGCAGCCAACGGGGATTGAAAAAATAAAGGTAAAAATAAACTTCTGTTTGCTGCCGTGGTGGGAGGCTGAATTTCTCTCTGCAACGACACACAAAAATTTTAGATAAAATAGACTAATTATAGACTACAACTGTTTGAATCGTCTTGCTAAGTCACGCCCCCAACTCTGTCAGACCACGCCCCCTCCCACTCTGCAGCCATTCTGCAATGACACACAGAAACATTCAATGAAATAGATTAAATCACCTATGCGAAGCGCTTTGCTAAGCCACACCCCCAACTCTTTCAGGTCATGCCCCCTCCCACTCCACAGCCAACAGGGATTGAAAGAATGAAGGGAAAAATAAACTTCTGTCAGCTGCAGGGGTAGAGGGGGAATTTCTCTCTGCAATGACGCACAAAATTTTAGATGAAATAGACTAATTTCAGACTACAACCGTTCGAAGCATCTTGATAATCCACACCCCCAACTTTGCCAGGCCACGCCCCCTCCCACTCCGCAGGCAACGGGGATTGAAAAAAATCAGCTGCAGGGGTGGGAGGGTGAATTTCTCTCTGCAACGACACACAAAAATCGTAGATGAAATTGACTAATTTTAGACTACGACCATTCAGTACTAATAAAAGATGTTTTTTTCCACTGCTACCCATTGCGGGTCCCCATAAATTACCATGTAATTGACCTGTAATTCATGCCACTCTGACCCCCGCCCCAGATCTCGCGAAACCACGCTCCCACTCTGTCAGGCCACGCCCCCTCCCACTCCGCAGCCAACGGGGATTGAAAAAATGAAGGTAAAAATCAACTTCTGTCAGCTGCAGGGGTGGGAGGGAAGTTGGATTTTTTTCTGCAACAACATACAGAAACATTAAATGAAATAGATTAAATATACCCGTGCAAAGCAATATTTTCTTCCACTGTTACCCATGGCGTGTCCTCATAAATTACCATGGCATCGACCTGTAATTCTGGCCACCATCAAAAGAAGGACTTAAAACCCTGCCCTAGGTCTTTCAATGTCACGCCCCCGACTCAGTCAGGCCATGACCCCTCCCACTCCGCAGCCAATGGAGATTGAACAATTGAAGGTAAAAATCGACATCTGTCAGCTGCAGGGATGGGAGGGAGAATGACTTTCTCTCTGCAACGACACACAGAAACATTAAATGAAATAGATTAAATATACCCGCGCAAAGCAATGTTTTCTTCCACTGCTACCCATTGTGATTCCTCAAATTACCATGGCATTAACCTATAATTCAGGCCACCCTGAAATAAAGGACTTAACCCCCCCACTGTGTCCCATTAAACCACACCCCCTCCCACTCTGCAGCCAATAGGGATTGAAAAAATGAAGGTAAAAATCAATTTCTGTCAGCTGCATTGACTTCCTCTCTGCTCTCTGCAACGACACACAGAAACATTAAATAAATAGATGAAATATACCCAGGCGAAGCCGGGTCTTTCTGCTAGTATATATATATATATATATATATATATATATATATATATATCTTTATATATATATATATATATATATATATATATATATATATATATATATATAGGATGTATGAAGTGAGCTTGCACACGTGTGCACAAAATGCTATTATGCACGCACAATACGCCCCACAGTATACACACTATACTAATGTACGTATCAGCTTTATTAGAATAGATGCCTTACAGTATCACACACTATATGAAACTGTAAGAGCACCTACTGTATGATATACAGCACAGATTACAGCAAGCAACACTGCAGGTTATTCTGTATCTGTAGGGTCAGACTCTACAGACTGCAGTATATATCTGCTGTGCTGCTTGCAGAAATCTGAATCGCACTTCTGCAGCTGAAGTGTAGTCTTTAAAAAGACTTTTGGGTCACAAATGCAGTTCCCTGCCTAATACACACTACTACCTCCTATCTCCTACCTCCTATATCACACACACTCTTTCCTTCTCCTAAAACCACAAGATGTGTGATCCGAGCCCCCGGGGTCCCCACTTATATAATGGCAGGTCACCTGATGCAGGCAGCCAATTACTCCTAGACAAGTAGAAAAGGTAGTAGGTCGTGGTAGGAGGTCCCACGGCCTTCCCTGCATGCTTATTGGCTAAGAAATAGGCGCTGCAGGGAGGAGCAGGGAGGAGTTTTCAAAACAACACGAATATCACGCGGTACTCGGCCGAGTACCGAGTTCTGCCAAGTACCCTAATATCCGTGCGGATAACAAACTGTGACGAACAGGTTCGCTCATCTCTAGTGTTTACCTATAGCTATCCCATAGCTATGTATGTATTGGTTGGCACAATAGTAAAGACTTCCTTTACTATTGCTGTCATTGCATCACAGGAGTCCTAGAAGGCTAGAGGGTGTTATATACTAACTTTCTGGGCAACTGGAGCAACTTCGGTTCGCCCTGAACCGATTTGGGTCAGAACCAAACTTTTTAAAAAATTCAGTGAACCGGACCCAAAACAAATCTCGACTGGTTCACTCATCTCTAGATGACCTGTACTGAGCCATTTTAATATTATTTTCTGCAGCTTCTGTATCTGTACCTCTATCTCTCTCACTGTTGCCCACCGCTTCTCCTTTTCTCTCTATTGTCTTCTGTGGACAGCTAGCAGAAAGGTCCGAGTGATTGTTAGTTTAAGGGAGAGCCTGATATGTAGAGGAAGAGATATTTTTCTCTGATAAGATTATTACATTTTTCTGTACAATTAATTTCTTTTAATTAACTCAAACATTAGTAGAATAGAAAAGTCTACAAAGTACAATTTTGTAACATTTTGTAACCTATGTACATTGAACCCTTTTAGTGACCAGCAGTGTTTTGGCCATGATGTCCAGAAGAAAAAAAAATGTAATTCTACATTCAAGAAGGTTATTTTATTTCTACCCCATTCTCCTTCAGGACACATTTCACTGTACTACTGTTTCCATTTTATTAACTGTTAATTATGAACTTTAAAAAATCATGAATATCATTAGGAGCTTTCAGAAGCTATAGTTGCTGGAATGTATGCTGTGAGGTTTAAAATACATGGAATCGACAGCTGGTTTCCGATAGGATTGTAGTGATTTTTTAGCTAATATGAGGAGGGGTGGATGCTTTTATTAACATTTAATACATTTTAAATGTATGCACTGAATATAGGAATAGAAGTTCATATTACAGTAAATTTATTTTTTGAGGGCACTTCTCCACAAGCTTAATTCAAATATTTCCATTAACGATCCTATACTTAGCTTATCCTTTCAAGTGCATATACATTGACATCAATTTCATGTCTTTCTGATCAACTAATATCAAACTAAAATGACTTTCTACAAATTCACTGGCAAGCTAAATTGAGTTATTCAAATATCCTAGGGTCAGAAGAAAAAACAAAATTAGAAATAATTTTCTGTCTATTTCTTTACACTTCACTAAACCATTTTAAATCCAGAATTTAAGTCACTAGGAAGTAGATAAAGAATTCAACTTATTCAGAGCTTTTCCAGCCTTGAATGTTGCAAGTAGTCTATTAGTCTATATTATAAAGATAGAGATTGCCACAAAAAATGTAGAAATGGCCATAGATTTGTAAATGACATATTTCTGATTTACAGAGATTGGTAATTATATTTTCTATTTTATTTTTTGTGGCGGCAACATGTAAAATGTAAAATAAAATAGTCTGGGCATTCTGAGAGTTCTGTTTCTCTCCTCATAATATCTACTGTACTGATGCTGTATAATAACAGTCTGGTAATGCTGGGGGTTGTAGCTTTCTCTTCTTAAACCCTCTCCCTGTAAGGTCAACTTGTGTTTCATAATACCAGCCTGGACATGCTGGGAGATGTAGTCCTCTGCACTTTTACCCTTCCATGTATTACCCACTAATTTTTACCTGTTTTACACTGCCGGCAGTAGTTACAGAAAACTGTGCCGACAACAGTCTGCAAGAGCTCCCTGGATCTGGAAATGCTAGAGGTTATTTAAGTGCCCACCAGACAGCTCTGGTAAGTTGTACTCTTCCGGAACAGCTTGCTGGAAGTATTGCCGGCAGTGTGAAACAGGCTTAAACTGGTCATGATGAGACTTTTAGTACTCTTATCACTATTATGATGTTCTGTAGCAGCTGAGGTGTATATTAGTCTTTATTCACATCTGCGCTAGTGACGTCAACTGTTCTGCTCTGTCATAGGAGCACAACAACGAAAATCACAGTAGTGCCGAATCTGACACATCCGGACACGAGGCCAAATTCAGATTCTTGCTATGGGGCCCAGTGATTTTTATGTACGCTGCTGAACCTGGCTTACCACCTTTTGCACTGACCAAAATGTGAGGGTGTTACAATATTTCATTTGGGGCCCACTTAAAATCTTGCCCAGTGCCACATGTTGTATAAAACTAGCCCTGGGCTCCCCTGTTAGTTCTGCATCCCCTTTCATCCAGGTACATATGGTACATATGGCTGTATCCGTGCCTTTTCACTTAAACCGGTCATAATGTAGTGTTTGCTCAGCCATCAGATCGAAGCGCTACTGTGCATGTAAACCAAAAAACGTGGTGCATGGCTTAGGAATACAGAGCTCCTTTCACTGGGGGACCTAAAGATCAGAACTCTGTGATCAGTATTTATGGCCTACAATATTGATGTATGCCAGTGCACAATACAGTTTGCTGTAATGTCATATATGTTGAGCCCTAAAAGAACAGGTGAGGGTGCATCCACATTTAAATCTACAGCAGCAAAATCCACCCCAAATCATGCTGCTGATTGCAGTGCAAATTATACCATGAATTTTACTCAAAGCACGTGCATGAGATTTCTTAAAATTATATCCACATTGCTCATATGTAAGCACTGCAAATTTGCCACCACAGGTTTACATGCTGCAAATCTGCAGCAACTATGCAGATGTAGATGTATCCTAACAAGAGATGAGCAAATCGAATCGGATGAATCACTAAAATGGTGGCTGCACGTGTTTGGACATGGAGAAAGGAACATGAGGGAGGGAGGGATCACCCACAATGCCATGCATGCAGCCAATCAGCAGCCAGCCAGCCATGTGATGTCACAGTCCTATAAATACCGTCAGCCATTTTGGATTCTGTCATTCTACAGTGAACTTAGTGCAGGGAGAGACGTTTGAAGGCGCTAGGCAAAGTATTACAAAACCTCATCAAATGTACAAATTGTTGAATAGAAAAGTAGGGAAAGGATAGGGAGTGAAGTATTGAAGCAGAACAGGGTTCTATTGGGGTGTTTAGAGAAAGTGTGAGATATGGAAAGAAGTGCAACCACAGGGTCATAGGAAAAATCGTATTACACCTTGGTTTTAGTGACTGGGATTCAAATATGCCATGCTACAGCTGTTCTTGTCAGGTTCATGCTCATGATGCCTCTATAATTGTGGTTATTGGGGTTTTGTTAACCCTTGTGCACTTTAGTTACATTTAGTACAGCACTTCTTTGCTGTTTTAGTGTTGGGGCTTATTAGCTGTGGTGAAGTGCAAAAATGGCAGCCCTTTGCAGCGTGTGTTATTGTTAAAAAAATAGTTTTAGTAGGTGTACAGCACCAAAGTTCTATATAGTAAAGTGTTCTAGCAGCTATTAGTGTTGCAAAAAAACATATTTTTAACTCGGTGTCGAAGTGGGACAATTACAGCCCTTTGTAGCATGTATTATTCTAAAAAAAAAAGAATTTTAGTTGGTGTACAGCGCCAAAGTTCTATATTTTAAAAGCTACTGGCATTTATTACTGTTGCCCAAAAAACGTATTATTCACTCTGTGCTGAAGTGGGACAATTACAGCCCCTTGTAGCGTGTATTATTGTCAACAAAGCTTGATTTGGCGTACAGCGCCAAAGTTCTATATTTTTTAAAAGCTATTGGCATTTATTACTGTTGCCAAAAAAATGTATTATTCGCTCTGTACTAAAGTGGGACAATTACAGCCCTTTGTAGTGTGTATTCTTGTAAAAAGAAAACTAGGGAGAATATTGGGCAAAACATCAACCAAAGTAACCCAAAAACCCTGGATATTCATTTCACAGGTAATAGTAATTTAAAAAGGGGGGTAAAAAATATACATAGACCTCTTAAGTGTATGTACACTAATGCCAGAAGCCTGACTAATAAAATTGGTGAACTGGAATTAGTGATGTGTGAGGAGGACTATGACATAGTGGGAGTAACTGAGACATGGCTGGATGATAGCTATGACTGGGCAGTTAACGTACAGGGTTACAGTCTGTTTAGAAAGGATCGCCAAAACCGGAGAGGGGGAGGGGTCTGCCTTTATGTAAAGTCCTGTCTAAAGCCCACACTCCTGGAAGATATAAGTGAGGGACATGAAGATGTGGAGTCACTGTGGGTAGAAATACATAGAGCCAAAAACAATAATAAAATACTAATAGGACTTTATTATAAACCCCCTAGTATACCAGAGACCATAGAAAATCTACTTATAAACAAAATACACGAGGTGGAAAATTATAATGAGGTCGTTATTATGGGAGATTTCAACTACCCAGATATAGACTGGAAAACTGAAACCTGTATATCTCATAAAGGAAACAGGTTCTTGGAAATAACCAAAGACAATTACCTTTCCCAACTGGTTCAGTACCCGACTAGAGGGACGGCCATACTGGACTTAGTATTAACCAATAGACCTGACAGAACAACAGATGTGCAGGTTGGAAGACACCTGGGAAATAGTGACCATAATATAATAACCTTCCAACTGTCATTCAAAAGAGCGTTTCTTCAGGGAGGAACAAAAATACCAAACTTCAAAAAAGCAAAACTTAGCCAACTAAGAGAGGCCATAGGCCTAACTAACTGGGACAAAGTCCTTAAAAATAAAAAATACAGCCACAAAATGGGATATTTTTAAAAGCATCCTAATATCTAATTGTAAGAGGTACATACCTTATGTAAATAAAAGGTTAAGGAACAAGAGAAAAACCAATGTGGATAAATAGAACTGTAGAGAAAGCAATAAATGACAAACAGAAAGCATTTAAAGCACTAAAATAGGAGGGGAGAGAGGAAGCATTGAAAAACTATAAGGAAAAAAAATAGAATATGTAAAAGACAAATAAAAACAGCCAAACTAGAGACCGAAAGATTAATCGCCAAAGAGCGTAAAACTAACCCTAAAATGTTCTTCAATTATATAAATGGTAAAAAGTATAAAACTGAAGGTGTCGGCCCCTTACAGAGTAATGAGGGGGGGTTGCAGAGAGCGATGAGGAGAAAGCAAAGCTACTAATTATCTTTTTCTCCACCGTATTCACTGAGTAAAATAAACTGTCAGATGAAATGCAGAATATAAAAGTAAATTCCCCATTAAAAATGCCCTGTCTGACCCAGGAAGAAGTACAGCGACGTCTTAAAAAGATTAAAATAGACAAATCGCCAGGACCGGATGGCATACACCCCCGTATCCTAAGAGAATTAAGTAATGTCATCGCCAGACCCTTATTTCTGATATTTAAGGACTCTATACTGACAGGGAGTGTTCCACAGGATTGGCACATAGCAAATGTGGTGCCAATATTCAAAAAGGGTCCAAAAACAGAGCCCATAAGTTTAACTTCTGTCGTGGATAAACTGTTTGAGGGTTTTCTAAGAGATGCTATCTTGGAGTACCTCAATGAAAATAAGCAAATTACTCCATATCAGCATGGCTTCATGAGGGATCGGTCATGTCAAACCAATTTAATCAGTTTCTATGAGGAGGTAAGTTCTAGACTGGACCGCGGCGAATCAATGGATGTGGTATATCTGGACTTCTCCAAAGCATTTGACACGGTACCACATAAAAGGTTAGTATATAAAATGAGAATGCTTGGACTGGGAGAAAATGTCTATATGTGGGTAAGTAACTGGCTCAGTGATAGAAAACAGAGGGTGGTTATTAATGGTACATACTCAGATTGGGTCACTGTAACTAGTGGGGTACCACAGGGGTCAGTATTGGGCCCTATTCTCTTCAATATATTTATTAATGATCTTGTAGAAGGCTTGCACAGTAAAATATCAATTTTTGCAGATGACACTAAACTGTGTAAAGTAATTAACACAGAAGAGGACAGTATACTGCTACAGATAGATCTGGATAGACTGAAGGCTTGGGCAGAGAAGTGGCAGATGAGGTTTAACACTGACAAATGTAAGGTTATGCATATGGGAAGGAATAATGCAAGTCACCAGTACATACTAAATGGTAAAATATTGGGTAACTCTGACATGGAAAAGGACCTAGGAATTTTAGTGAACAGCAAACTAAGCTGTAGAAACCAGTGTCAGACAGCTTCTGCCAAGGCCAATAAGATAATGGGTTGCATCAAAAGAGGCATAGATGCCCGAGATGAGAACATAGTCCTGCCACTTTACAAATCACTAGTCAGACCACACATGGAGTACTGTGTACAGTTCTGGGCTCCTGTGAACAAGGCAGACATAGCAGAGCTGGAGAGGGTTCAGAGGAGGGCAACTAAAGTATTAAATGGAATGGTTGGACTACAGTACCCAGAAAGATTATCAAAATTAGGGTTATTCACTTTAGAAAAAAGACGACTGAGGGGAGATCTAATAACTATGTATAAATATATCAGAGGTCAGTACAGAGATCTCTCCCATGATCTATTTATCCCCAGGACTGTGACTGTGATGAGGGGACATCCTCTGCGTCTTGAGGAAAGAAGGTTTGTACACAAACATAGAAGAGGTGTCACGAGTGGGCTTGCGTCTGGTATCAGACGTTCTGCGCGGCTTTCAAAAGTGACATAATTTGACATGCTTTTCCCTTGGTTTGGTTGCTGTTTAGCACACCCCTTCCCCTCAGCTGTTTTGGCTGTGGTAATTATCTTTCTCCTATTTTCCCCTTCCTCTCCCAGTATCCCTTGTGGTTTATACTTTCTGCCTACTTAGTAGTGTGTGGTGTGGATCTCGGCTGAGATCCAGTTGCTGCGATATCTGCTTTAAGATAAGTGACTTTTTCCCTTTTGTGGTTTTCCTTTTGGAGTCTCCTGTTCGTCCTTACTCTTGGAGGAACGGGTTTACTCTTTCTTGTGTCACTAGCTGCAGGGTTCTTTAGGGTGAAGTTATTATTAGGTTCCTGTGTATGAACTCTCCTACAACCCAGGCTTGTTCATACTGGTAGTCAGTCAGGGCCTAGTTTCAGGGTTCCCTGCAGGAGGTGACCATTTCCCTGGTTTTGGTCTGTTCCCTTCCCTCGTACGCTCGGTGTGGCTATTTCCTCCACACCAGAGCGTGACAAGAGGATTCTTTACGGTAAGAGCAGTGAGACTATGGAACTCTCTGCCTGAGGAGGTGGTGATGGTAAGTTCACTAAAAGAGTTCAAGAGAGGCCTGGATGTATTTTTGGAGGGTAATAATATTACAAGTTATAGTTACTAGAGAGGGGTCGTTGATCAAGGGAGTAATTCTGATTGCCTGATTGGAGTCGGGAAGGATTTTTTTTCCCCCTAAAGTGGGGAAAATTGGCTTCTACCTCACAGGGGTTTTTTGCCTTCCTCTGGATCAACTTATAGGAAAACAGGCCGAACTGGATGGACAGATGTCTTTTTTTGGCCTTATAAACTATGTTACTATGTTACTATGTATTTTAGTAGGCGTACAGCACCAAAGTTATATATAGTAAAGTGTTCTATCAGCTATTAGTGTTGAAAAAAAACGGAATTTTGGCTTCGTGCTGAAGAGGGAGAATTACATTCCTTTGTAGCGTGTATTATTTTAAAAAAAATGAGTTTAGTTGGTGTACAGCGCCAAAGTTATATATCGTAAAGTGTTCCAGCAGCTATTAGTGTTTAAAAAAAAAACGTATTATTCGCTCTGTGCTGAAGTGGGACAATTACAGTCCTTTGTAGCGTGTATTATTTTTAAAAAAAGAGTTTTAGTTGTTGTACAGCGCCAAAGTTCTATATTTTAAAAGCTACTGGCATTTATTACTGTTGCCCAAAAAACGTATTATTTGCTCTGTGCTGAAGTAGGACAATTACAGCCCTTTATAGCCTGTATTATTGTAAAAAAAACTGTTTTAGTAGGCGTACAGCGCCAAAGTTATATATATAGTAAAGTGTACTAGCAGCTATTAGTGTTGAAAAAAAACGTATTATTGGCTCGGTGCTGAAGTGGGAGAATTACAGCCCTTTAAAGTGTGTATTATTCTAAAAAAAAAGAGTTTTAATTGATGTGCAGAGCCAAAGTTAAATATAGTAAAGTGTTTTATTAGCTATTAGTGTTGCAAAAAAAACATATCATTCACTCTGTGTTGAAGTGGGACAATTATAGCCCTTTTTAGCGTGTATTATTGTAAAAAAAAAACAGTTTTAGTAGGCGTACAGCGCCAAATTTATATATGGTAAAGTGTTCTAGCAGCTATTAGTGTTGCAAAAAAACGTATTATTCGTTCTGTGCTGAAGTGGGACAATTACCGCCCTTTGAAGAGTGTATTATTTAAAAAAAAGAGTTTTAGTTGGTGTACAGCGCCAAAGTTCTATATTTTAAAAGCTACTGGCATTTATTACTGTTACAAAAAAACATATTATTCGCTATGCTCTGAAGTGCGACAATTATAGCCCTTTGTAGCGTGCATTATTCTTAAAAAAAAGAGTTTTAATTGGTGTACAGCGCCAAAGTTTGATATTTTAAAAGCTACTGGCATTTATTACTGTTGCCCAAAAAACGTAGTGTTTCGCTCTGTGCTGAAGTGGGACAATTACAGCCCTTTGTAGCGTGTATTATTGTCAAAAAAGCTTGATTTGGCCTACAGCGCCAAAGTTCTATATTTTAAAAGCTACTGGAATTTATTACTGTTGCCCAAAAAACGTATTATTCTCTCTGAGCTGGTGGGACACTTAAAGCCATTTGTAGCATGTATTATTGTCAAAAAAGCTTGACTTGGACTACAGCGCCAAAGTTCTATATTTTAAAAGCTACTGGCATTTATTACTGTTGCCCAAAAAACATATTATTCGCTCTGGGCTGAAGTGGGACAATTACAGCCCTTTGTAATTGGCTTCTACCTCACAGGGGTTTTTTGCCTTCCTCTGGATCAACTTATAGGAAAACAGGCCGAACTGGATGGACAGATGTCTTTTTTTGGCCTTATAAACTATGTTACTATGTTACTATGTATTTTAGTAGGAGTACAGCACCAAAGTTATATATAGTAAAGTGTTCTATCAGCTATTAGTGTTGAAAAAAAACGGAATTTTGGCTTGGTGCTGAAGAGGGAGAATTACATCCCTTTGTAGCGTGTATTATTTTTAAAAAAATGAGTTTAGTTGGTGTACAGCGCCAAAGTTATATATCGTAAAGTGTTCCAGCAGCTATTAGTGTTTCAAAAAAACGTATTATTCGCTCTGTGCTGAAGTGGGACAATTACAGTCCTTTGTAGCGTGTATTATTTTTAAAAAAAAGAGTTTTAGTTGTTGTACAGCGCCAAAGTTCTATATTTTAAAAGCTACTGGAATTTATTACTGTTGCCCAAAAAACGTATTATTCTCTCTGAGCTGGTGGGACACTTAAAGCCATTTGTAGCATGTATTATTGTCAAAAAAGCTTGACTTGGACTACAGCGCCAAAGTTCTATATTTTAAAAGCTACTGGCATTTATTACTGTTGCCCAAAAAACATACGGTATTATTCGCTCTGGGCTGAAGTGGGACAATTACAGCCCTTTGTAGCGTGTATTATTTTCAAAAATGCTTGATTTGGCCTACAGCGCCAAAGTTCTATATTTTAAAAGCTACTGACATTTATTACTGTTGCCAAAAAAACATAATATTCACTATGTGCTGAAGCGCGACAATTACAGCCCTTTGTAGCGTGCATTAGTCTTAAAAAAAGATTTTTAGTTGGTGTACAGCGCCAAAGGTCGATATTTTAAAAGCTACTGACATTTATTACTGTTGCCCAAAAAACTTATTATTCGCTCTTTGCTGAAGTGAGAAAATTGCAGCCCTTTGTAGCCTGTATTATTGTCAAAAAAGCTTGACTTGGCCTACAGCGCCAAAGTTCTATATTTTAAAAGCTACTGGCATTTATTACTGTTGCCCAAAAAACGTATTATTCGCTCTGTGCTGAAGTGGGATATTTACAGCCCTTTATAGCATGTATTATTTAAAAAAAAGAGTTTTAGTTGTTGTACAGCGCTAAAGTTCTATATTTATAGTTCTATTGCTGAAGTGGGGCAATCACAGCCATTTGTAGCGTGTAGTAGAGGAAAAAAGTTTTAGTTGGCCTACAGCGTCAAAGTTAAACTTTGTCAAACCTTCAGTCGGTTATTAGTGGTGGCAAAAGACTTATTAGCCGTTGTGTGGTGAAGTGAGAAAATTTACAGCCCTTTGTCGTGTGTTTTAATTTCCTTTTTATTTATTTGATCAAACAACACGTCAGGCACTGCACAGGGAAGTGGCAGAGGCCTAGATGTTCCTGGCGCAGGCACAGGTCGCAGCAGAGTAAGGGGGAGTGGCAGCAGGGGTCACATTGAGAGGCCAAAGCTCCCGGTGTCATCTGGCGGTTGGGTATTGAACAGCAACCCAGCGGTTCTTGAATGGTTGACCGGTCTTCGACTTCGTCCCAAATGACGTTAGAGATCCCCAGTCAAGAATCGGTGGGTTCGTCAGACGCAACTCTTAGTTGGCCTGGCCCGGGAGCAGGCCCTGTGCTCTCACCTTTCCTCAACCTGCCTCTGTCCTTTTCTGTTCCCTCACCCAGAGAAGTAATGTGTGTTGTGTTGAGATGAGCGAACATGCTCGTCCGAGCTTGGTGCTCGTTCGAGCATTAGGGTATTCGCATATGCTCGCTACTCGGACGAGCATATCACGATCCTCGAGGAAATGGCAACTTCCTCTTCCTGCATGTTAGCCGCCTTTTTTCAGCCAATCAACATGCAGGAGAGTCTTTGGTACCTCCTAGCATCATGTGGGGCCCCTACAAGTCGATAGCAGGGATTGGCTGGCCAGATCAGATGACCTGGGAATATAAGAATCTGGTCCCTCGCTGCTCGTGTCATGCGCCGTCTGCATGAGATTAGGGATAGAGCTGCTGTCTGTCAGGGAGAGTGTTAGGGCCTGAATTTAGTTGTTGGTTAGGCAGGAATCACCCACAAAGAACCCAACAGCCCTTCTAAGGGCTACAAGCACGTTTTTTTTTTTGGTCTCCTCCTGACTGCTGGCTGGGACTTGTAGTGTAGCGACCGCCATCTTGGCTGCACACTGTTAGGGCGTGAAATTAGAATCTGGTTAGGCAGGAATCATCCACAAAGAACCCAATGCTCCTTCTAAGGGCTACAACGACATTTTTTTTGTCCTCCTCTCGGCTGCTGGCTGGGACTTGTAGTGCAGCTACCGCCATCTTGGCTGCATACTGTGCACTGGTGGCAGAAAGGGGACAGCACATGGCCCACACAGACCCCAATGAACTTGCCCAAAGTCCTCTCAGTACTCATTTTTGCTGCTGCTGTACCTTGGCTTGCTGGGATCTGTAGTGCAGCCTAGGGAACTCAGTTATATAAACTACAGTCCAATGAACAATTGTGAGGTGTGCTGTACAGCAGCGTCAGTCTATAAAATAAGTTTTTTTCACTCAATTATATAAACTACAGTCCAGTGAACAATTGTGAGGTGTGCGATACACTAGCCGCAGTCTAGAGAATAATTTTTTTCACTCAATTATATAAACTACAGTCCAGTGAACAATTGTGAGGTGTGCGATACACTTGCCGCAGTCTAGAGAATAATTTTTTTCACTCAATTATATAAACTACAGTCCAGTGAATAATTGTGAGGTGTGTGATACAGTAGCCGCAGTCTAGAGAATAATTTTTTCACTCAATTATATAAACTACAGTCCAGTGAACAATTGTGAGGTGTGTGATACACTAGCCGCAGTCTAGAGAATAATTTTTTTTCACTCAATTATATAAACTACAGTCCAGTGAACAATTGTGAGGTGTGTGATACACTAGCCGCAATCTAGAGAATATTTTTTTCACTCAATTATATAAACTACAGTCCAGTGAACAATTGTGAGGTGTGTGATACACTAGCCTCAGTCTAGAGAATATTTTTTTCACTCAATTATATAAACTACAGTCCAGTGAACAATTGTGAGGTGTGCGATACACTAGCCACAGTCTAGAGAATAATTTTTTTTCACTCAATTATATAAACTACAGTCCAGTAAACAATTGTGAGGTGTGTGATACACTAGCCGCAGTCTAGAGAATATTTTTTTCACTCAATTATATAAACTACAGTCCAGTGAACAATTGTGAGGTGTGCGATACACTAGCCGCAGTCTAGAGAATAATTTTTTTCACTCAATTATATAAACTACAGTCCAGTGAACAATTGTGAGGTGTGCGATAAACTAGCCACAGTCTAGAGAATACGTTTTTATTCTCAGTTATATAAACTACAGTCCAGTGCAAAATTGAGTAGTTTGCGGTGCAATAGCTGGAGTCTAAAGACTACATTTTTTTTGCCTCAGATAGTAACTCTACTGTGTACTGAATACGGTTTTGGCCTCAGATATTAACCCGACAGTTTGGTGAATATACAAAATGTTGAACCCAAGGGCTAAGGGTCGAGGACGAGGGCGTGGGCGTTCAAGTAGTGTAGGAGTCAGAGGCCGTGGTCCTGGGCAGGGTGACACTGTACATGCTGATGAGGGAGCAGTGGAACACTGCAGAGTTTCGCTCCCTAGCTTCATCTCGCAACTTACTGGGTCACGTGGTACACCACTATTGAAACCACAACAGTGCGAACAGGTGATGACGTGGATAGCGGACAATGCGTCCAGTAATTTATCCACCACCCAGTCTTCCACACAGTCCACCCACGCTAGCCAAGGGAGTAGACCTCTGGATCCTCCAGCTCCACCTCCTTCCCACCAGCCTGCCCCCCCCCATGGAAAGTATGGATTCAGAACCGGCATACTCACAGGAACTCTTTTCAGGATCCTACCCAGTGACACAAACCACTGCTCAACAGCAACCTGAGCAGTTGCTCTGTCCCGATGCCCAAAATTTAGAACTTTCGCAGTCTGTGGGTGATGAGAGTGTGGAATTAGTGCAAGTAGTGCGTGAAGAGGTGTCGGATGATGATGATGATGAGACACGGTTGTCAGACAGTGACGTTGTTGTCAGGGCAGTAAGTCGGAGAGGGGAGCAGAGTGAGGAATCGGAGGAAGAGCAGGTGGATGATGAGGTGACTGACCCGAGCTGGGTCCAACTCAAGACAGTGCTTCTGAGGGGGAGGCAAGTTCAGCACCAGAACAGGTTGGAAGAGGCAGTGGGGTGGCCAGAGGGAGAAGCAGGGCCAGAGCAGGTAGATCCTGTGCCGAGGCCTAGATGTTCGAAAGTCTGGAGGTTTTTTAAAGAAACTGAGGATGACCGACTGACTGTGGTGTGCAACCTGTGTCACACCAAGATCAGCAGGGGAGCCACCACTACCAGCCTAACCGCTACCAGCATGCGCAGGCATATGAGTGCTAAACACCCGACTCTGTGGAACCAGGGCCGTTCACCTCCTGCGAGTCACACCACTGCCCCTTCCCCTGTGTCACATGCTGGCTCGGCGAGTCCACCCCCCGCCCAGGACCCCGGCACAGGCGCCTCCCGCCCTACAACCACCCATTCACCTGCACGGTCCTCCACAACCTCCACCAATGTGTCCCAGCGCAGCGTTCAGCTGTCTTTGCAGCAGACATTTGAGCGCAAGCGCAAATACAATTCCAGCCACCCACATGCCCAAGCCCTAAACGTCCACATCTCCAAATTTTTGAGCCTGGAGATGCTGCCCTATAGACTGGTAGAGACTGAGGCTTTCCGCAACCTGATGGCGGTGGCTATCCCTCGGTACTTGGTCCCCAGCCGCCACTATTTTTCCCGATGTGCCGTCCCAGCCCTACACCAGCACGTGTCACAGAACATCATCCGTGCCCTGACCAACGCGGTTAGTGATGAAGTCCACCTAACCAAGGACACGTGGACAAGTACTGGCAGGCAAGGACACTATATCTCCCTGACGGCACATTGGGTTAACTTGGTAGAGTCTGGGATTGTGTCTGACCCTGGGGCCACTCATGTAATGCCCACACCAAGGATTGCGGGGCCTACCTCGGTCACGGTTTCTCAGACTTATTATGCCTCTTCCTCCAACCCCTCCTCCTCCTCCTCTTCGCACAGAAACGCTGAGCCAACAGGCAATGTTTCTGAGGGCCAACTGGTGCTCTATATAAACAATGTTTACGGAGGGCCACCTACAGGCCCTCTCTCCAATAAATTTTTTTGTAGTGTCAAATACAGACACTCAAAAAACAATTTTACATGAGGGAGTGTCTCCCTGTCTGCCATCATGTTCGGTCAGGCTGTCCGTAGGTACACCACCTCTGTCGTCAGCAGAAGCGGCCACTATGAGGAAGGCCACGGCAAGAACATCCCCTTTTCAATTGAGAACAAGTGGAGACTTGTAGGAGGATGACACTTTTCTTCGGCAGTGGATTCACCTTCCCCTTTATCATTGCCATACAACAGTCGGTGAAAAAGTAATTGGCAATGATGAAGAAAATGTAACGGTGCAGTGGACCGTCTGTGAAGCAAACCTATATATTCCCACCATGCCAGCCAGTGGCATAGCTATAGGGGAAGCAGGGGAAGCGACTGCTTCGGGGCCCAAGCTCAGCAGGGGCCCGGGAGCAGTAGCAGGGATGTGGCAAATTAGCAGGGTAATATTTCTATTTCTCTCTCTTTCCAGGGGTGGGGTGGGGTGGGATCGTAACACTGTGCATTGAAACAAGAGGATGGGGAGAGAGGGATTCTCCTACCTCTCCTCTGCGCTGCTGCACTGTGTAATCTGATGGAGGAGCAGTGAGAGGAAGCTGCTGCTCCACCAATCTTCAAGTAATACTTCAGTCACAAACAGGGCCCGCTCCCAGACTTCCAGAAGCACCATGTAGACCCTGCATGTGACCCTCTGCACTCCTGCCTGCCCGTCAGGCTGCCTCTCTTACCTGCCCCTCCACCTCCCTTGTAGTGCCAGCTGACCTCCTGCTCTGGCTGTAACAGACATCCAGGAAGCAGGAGCAACCTAGAGCAGCCCTGTCTCAGCCATCTGAGCATTGCTGCAGCCTGCCAGCCAGCCAATACAGCAGACCTTCAGAATCACTGCCAGCCTGACCAACAGTGGTAAGTTTGTGCCCCCTGCCCTGTACTGCACCCCCTATGCTGCATTCTGCCCCCTGCCCTGTGTCCCCTATGCTGCACTATGTGTGCCCCCTGCCCTGTACTGTGTCCCCTATGCTGTATTCTGCCCCCTGCCCTGTACTGTGTCCCCTATGCTGCACTATGTGTGCCCCCTGCCCTGTACTGTACCCCCTATGCTGCATTGTGCCCTCTATGCTGTATTATGCGTGCCCCCTGCCCCCTATGCTGTATTTTGACCCCTGCCCTGTACTGTGCCCCCCATGCTACACAGTGTGTGCCTCCTGCCCTGTACTGTACCCCCTATAATGCACTGTGCCCCCTATGCTGCACTGTGTGTGCCCCCTGCCTTGTACTGTGTGTGCCCCCCTGCTTTGTATTGTACTGTGTCCCCTATGCTGCACTATGTGTGCCCCCTGTCCTGTACTCCCTGTGCTGTATTGTGCCCTCTATGCTGCCCTGTACCCCATGCTGTATTTTTCCCCCTGCCCTGTACTGTGCCCCTATGCCACACAGTGTGTGCCTCCTATCCTGTACTGTACTCCTTGCCCTGTACTGTGCCCCGTATGCTGCCATGTGCCCCATATGCTGTACTGTGCGTCCCCCTCCAGCCTGTACTGTGTGCCCCTGCACTGTACTGTACCCCCTATGCTGTATCTTGCCCCCTGCTTTGTACTGTGCCCCCATGCTGCACAGTGTGTGCCTCCTATCCTGTACTGTACTCCTTGCCCTGTACTGTGCCCCGTATGCTGCCATGTGCCCCATATGCTGTACTGTGCGTGTCCCCCCCAGCCTGTACTGTGTGCCCCTGCACTGTACTGTACCCCCTATGCTGTATCTTGCCCCCTGCTTTGTACTGTGCCCCCCATGCTGCACAGTGTGTGCCTCTGATCCTGTACTGTACTCCTTGCCCTGTACTGTACCCCGTATGCTGCCATGTGCCCCATATGCTGTACTGTGCATCCCCCCCCCGCGGCCTGTACTGTGTGCCACTGCACTGTACTGTACCCCCTATGCTGTATCTTGCCCCCTGCTTTGTACTGTGCCCCCCATGCTGCACAGTGTGTGCCTCCTATCCTGTATTGTACTCCTTGCCCTGTACTGTGCCCCGTATGCTGCCATGTGCCCCATATGCTGTACTGTGCGTGCCCTCCCGGCTTGTACTGTGTGCCCCTGCATTGTACTGTACCCCTATGCTTTATTTTGCCCCCTGCCCTGTACTGTGCCCCCCATTCTGCACTGTGTGCCCACTGACCTGTACTGTACCCCCTGTGCTGTATTTTTCCCCCTGCCGTGTACTGTGTCCCCCATGCTACACAGTGTGTGCCTCCTGCCCTGTACCGTACGCCCTATGGTCCTGGGCAGGGTGACACTGTACATGCTGATGAGGGAGCAGTGGAACACTGCAGAGTTTCGCTCCCTAGCTTCATCTCGCAACTTACTGGGTCACGTGGTACACCACTTCTGTCGTCAGCAGAAGCGGACACTATGAGGAAGGCCACGGCAAGAACATCCCCTTTTCAATTGAGAACAAGTGGAGACTTGTAGGAGGATGACACTTTTCTTCGGCAGTTGATTCACCTTCCCCTTTATCATTGCCATACAACAGTCGGTGAAAAAGTAATTGGCAATGATGAAGAAAATGTAACGGTGCAGTGGACCGTCTGTGAAGCAAACCTATATATTCCCACCATGCCAGCCAGTGGCATAGCTATAGGGGAAGCAGGGTAAATGTGGTGTCTGCACAGCCACACCAGAAACTTGGCCAGGCCATGCAGCTTCCGCCTCCACGTTCTCATGCCGATGCTCCTGCGACAATGTCTGCCTCCTCACCCTCCATCGTGTCCTCAGCCTCCACTGCAATTCACAGTGCCCCATCAGCATACCACATGTGCAGGGCACGGCGGTGTCACGCGGTTCTACACCTCGTTTGCCTGGGCCACGGAGTCACACAGGGGAGGAACTGCTCCGCGTCATTCATCAAGAAATCCAATCCTGGCTTTCTCCGCGACAACTCAAAATTGGAACAATGGTGGCCGACAACGGGAAGAACATGGTGTCTGCGCTGTGTCAAGGAGGGCTGTGCCATGCGCTCTGCATGGCGCATGTGTTCAATCTGGTTGTCAAGAGGTTCCTAAAGTCTTCTACCCATGTGCAAGACATCCTAAAAATGGCCAGGAAACTTTGCATGCACTTCAGCCACTCCTACACCGCCAAACACACCCTCCTTGAGCTACAGCAGCAGAACGGTGTCCCCCAACAAAGGCTGATATGTGACGTGTCCACCTATTGGAATTCCACCCTCCATATGTTCGACCGACTGTACGAACAGAGAAAGTCCTTAAAGGATTTCTTGATAATCCAAGCGGACAGAGGTACTCCCCTGTATAACTTTGATGTCAGCCAGTGGCAGCTCATGTGTGACACCTGCTGTTTGCTCGTGCCCTTTGAGGAAGCCACTTTATTTGTCAATCGCCACGACTACGGGATGAACAACGTCATTCCAGTTATTCATATCCTGGAAAAGATGCTGTAAATATGGCTGGTCAGGAGACAGGAGATGTGGCGACTACATCTCACGGCCACATGAGCCCTGTGGGGGCTGAACTGGAGGAGGAAGAGGACATTGGAGCACAAAGAATGCCTAGAGAAATGGGTAGTTTCTCTACCCAGGTGACAGGAGAGGAGGAACAGGAGTAGCCAGCGGAGCTATGGGGCAATGAGGAAGAGGAGGCAGAGGACCCAGACACACCGTGGCAGTATGCAGTGGAGATGGAGGCAGGGAGTCCCTCTGAGTCACTTGCGCAAATGGCCCAATTAACGCTCACTTGCTTGTGTAGTGACAGCCGTATTTTCACCATTTGGCAGAGGGATGACTACTGGCTCTCCACCCGATTAGACCCTCGCTATCGGTCCAAAATGGGGGGCTTTTTTACACCCGCCGAGAGGGAGGACAAATTGAACTACTATGGAGACATACTATGTAGTCAATTGGCCGCTGCCTATCTGCACCATCGTCCTTCCTCTCGCAGGTCTGACCAGGGGGGCCCTCTGCCCTCATGTTCCACTGCCATGGCTGCTGGGGGGGTAGGGGTGGCAGTAGCAGTACCAGCTCCATCAGCAGCAGCAGCCTGAGTCTACAGTCGCTGATGAGCAGCTTTCTTCACCCGCATAGTGAAGAAACTACTCACCAGCAGCATCAGCTAGACCTGGAGGTGGACCTGAAACAGAAGGTGGTGGCATACTTGGAATGCACCCTCCCACCTGTCATTGAAGATCCGCTGGACTACTGGGCAGCCAAACTAGATTTGTGGCCGCAATTGGCCAAGTTCGCTCTGGAAAAACTGTCCTGCCCTGCCAGTAGTGTGGCATCAGAGCGGGTGTTTAGTGTGGCAGGGGCCATAGTTACACCAAGGAGAACTCACCTGTCCACCTAAAATGTGGAGAGACTGACCTTTGTGAATCAGGCGTGGATCAGCCAGGATTTCCAACCGCCAATGCCTGATGCGTCAGATTAGATCATTCATGCTGTTTTTTGACTGTTCCTTCTGGCTACCTACCTCACCAAATATTCTGATCCTGCCACATGCCACACATCTGGTGCCAAGTGCTCCTTCTTACACCCACCATCGTCAGCGGGTAGTGTTATTGCCACCCACCTCCCCTAACTGTCGTCGTGCCACTCTATAGTCTGCTGATGCTGCTACTGCCTCCATAATGTTGTCGTACCATTCTGTAGTCTGCCCGTGCTGCTGTTGCTGCTACTACTACTGCCTCCATAATGTCATTGTACCATTCTGTTGTCTGTCCATGCTGCTGCTGCTGCTGTTGCTGCTACTACTACTGCCTCCATAATGTCGTCGTACCATTCTGTAGTCTCCCATGCTGCTATTGCTGCTACTACTACTGCCTCCATGATGTCGTCGTTCCATTTTGTAGTCTGCCCATGCTGTTGTTGCTGCTACTACTACTGCCTCCATAATGTTGTCGTACCATTCTGTAGTCTGCCCATGCTGCTGCTACTACTACTGCCTCCATGATGTCGTCGTTCCATTTTGTAGTCTGCCCATGCTGTTATTGCTGCTACTACTACTGCCTCCATAATGTTGTCGTACCATTCTGTAGTCTGCCCATGCTGCTGCTACTACTACTGCCTCCATAATGTCGTCGTACCATTCTGTTGCCTCGAAATTCTACTGAATGACATGTGATATTTGCTCACTGGGCCTGTGACTGCTAAATTATACTTACTGATATTTTATATTTGCTCACTGGGTCTGTGACTGCGAAATTTTACTTACTGACATGTGATATTTGCCCAGTGGGCCTGTGACTGCGAAATTATACTTACTGATATTTCATATTTGCTCGGTGGGCCTGTGACTGCAAAATTCTGCTTACTGATATTTGATATTTGCTCGGTGGGCCTGTGACTGCGAAATTCTACTTACTGATATTTCATATTTGCTCGGTGGGCCTGTGACTGCGAAATTCTACTTGCTGATATTTCACATTTGCTCGGTGGGCCTGTGACTGCAAAATTCTACTTACTGATATTTCATATTTGCTCACTGGGCCTGTGACTGCAAAATTCTACTTACTGATATTTCATATTTGCTCGGTGGGCCTGTGACTGCGAAATTCTACTTACTGATATTTCATATTTGCTCGGTGGGCCTGTGACTGCGAAATTCTACTTACTGATATTTCATATTTGCTCGGTGGGCCTGTAACTGCGAAATTCTACTTACTGATATTTCACATTTGCGTGGCGGGACTGTGAATGCGAAATTCTACTTACTGATATTTAACATTTGCTCGGTGAACCTGTGACTGCGAAATT
>ONZH01001199.1:0-51818 GCA_900303285.1 Rhinella marina | reverse complement strand
TTACCGTAAATCTCTTTCCTTTAGTCCAAAGTAGCAGCACATGCTTACCCACCCAATAAAGTGATTATCGAAACAGACCTCGAGTGGTTTTTTGTATGACTGGAAGTTCAGTTAGAAGTACACAATAGGAGGGTCTAGGTTAGACTGTCTTATAGGATCTGCATTTAATTGATTAATTGACATCTCCTGTCCTATAATTTCAGGAGGATTAGAAATCCCCATGGGTGCTGCTGCTTTGGACTAAAGGAAAGAGAATTTACGGTAAGAAAAATTACACTTTACTCTTGCTTTTACTACAGACCAGGTGTTTCCTGAAAAATAGATCAACATAGACAAGGACATATTCATGCTGCCCCACCTTTGGAAACTTAATGCAGTCCATCTGCAATCTCTGAAATAGGCAAGATGGCCTAGGTATATGCCTTTCTGGAATTCTCAAAGTTCTTCCAACATTATTACAGGCACACATGTAACCTTGGAAAGACCTGGTGGCAGCGCTGCTGGACCCCTGGAATTCCCACCATCATTCCTCCTGACACATACATCAACCCATGTGCTGAATTCATCATCAACGGGCAGGGTGCACTTGAGAAGGCACCATTTTACCTACTCTCCAGAGCTTGTCATCACTCATTGCACTTACTTTAGAGGTCTTCTGGGCCTGGGTTGGCCAAATCACGTAAACCTTAGGTTGGCTTCAGGTAATGGCTGGAGGTCTTCAGTTATAGCAGTTTAATCTCCCAACTTGTTGTCTTTTTTCTTTTTTTTCTTCTGGACAGCATCAAGGCATAAAACAACTCTCGCCCACTTAGCACTCTTCATGGGTTTCCCAGGATCCAACAAAACCTCTGCTCCCCCAGATTAGACCATAATCATGGAAGATACCAAAGGCATATATGAACTCTATATGAATGTTAGTTATCTGACCACAACCATCTTACCAGCCTCAGTGAGTGCCTTCAGCTCTACCTCCTGTACTCACATTACAGAAGGAAGTGGTATTTAGGTGACAACATCAGTTTAGGCACTGACAGCATATCCTGTCTTCTGTGTGATCCATCTATACCATCTATAGGAATAGGTGCGGACCCATTCACACGGTCGTGTGAATGGGCCCTAAATTAACAGTATTAAATGTAACAACGGATGTCACTTACATAGACTTTTTAACGGTTGTAATACGCTATGCACCTAGCATTACTGACAGGGCACACTTTGCCACCAAAAAAAAAAAAAAAAAAAACAGATGTATTTCACAATGGACTTTGGTCTTTTTGGAACAGAAACAATCTTTCTACCTACCCAAATCCTATCCCTTATCCCTATAGTTTAATTCCCTCCTTGGGCAAATTAAACTGTAGCAGCAAATGAGCAACTGTGGCCTAAATTAACGGTATTAAATGTAACAACGGATGTCAGCTACATAGACTTGTGAACGGTTGTATTACGCTGTGCACCTAGCGTTACTGACAGGGAACACTTGGGGTTTTTTTTGCCACCCAAAAAAAAAAAATGCAGACATATTTCACAATGGACTTTGGTCTTTTTGGAACAGAAACAATCTTTCTACCTACCCAAATCCTATCCCTATAGTTAAATTCCCTCCTTGGGCAAATTAAACTGCAGACGCAAATGAGGAACTGCGGCCTAAATTAACGGTATTAAATGTAACAACGGATGTCAGCTATATAGACTTTTGAACAGTTGTAATACGCTGTGCACCTAGTGTTACTGACAGGGCACACTTGGGTTCTTTTTGCCACCCAAAAAAAATAAAATGCAGGAGGATTTAACTATGGACTTTTGTGTCTTTTGAACAATGATACTAACCCTGCCTATAGAAATTCTATCCCTACACAAGTCCCTCCTTGCGCAAATGTTATACAGCAAGATGCAAAAGAAGTACTGCGGGCTTAACAGCAGAAATTATAGCAAAGTATGTCAGGTATATAGTATACAGAGAGTATCCTGCAGCAGCAGCAGCAGCAGCGCATGTGTTATTAATGGCAGGCCACCTAGTGCTATTTTCACCACCTTTAAACACCCCAAAAATAATAAAATATTGCTTTGTGCCAGATATAATAGCCCTTAAAAGGGCTTTTGGGTCTTTTTTGAGCGATTTCTATCCCTGCCTAGCGTGCTTCTCTCCCTACAGTCTATGTCCCTCCTTGCTGCAGCAGCGCATGTGGCGTTAATGGCAGGCCACCTAGCGCTATTTTCACCACCTTTAAAGTCCTCAAAAATAATAAAATATTGGTTTGTGCCAGATATAATAGCCCTTAAAGGGGCTTTTGGGTCTTTGTTGAGCGATTTCTATACCTGCCTAGCGTGCTTCTCTCCCTACACTCTCTGTCCCTGCTTGCAGCAGCTCTCCCTGGCTCGGTATGCGCCGGTCACATGTCACCGGGTGCTTTATAGCACCCGATGACGCATTCCCAGCCAGCCAATCACTGTAATGCCAGTAGCTAACATGGCTACTGGCATTACAGTGAATGCCAGTACCTCCCCGCACGCTAATTGGCTAATTAGCGTGACGGGAGGTGACTCGAGCATGCCACTCGAGCACATGCGATATTCGGCCGAACATGTTCGCTTAACACTAGTAATTAATACTAAATAAGTCTGAAAAATTAAAATGTGTTTTTTTTCTCACTACTATCACTACTTCTCACTACTATTGTGACAGTTTTTATACAAAACTGAAAAAACATACTCCAAATTGTATTGCGTTGGTTCTTCTGGGTGCAGAAACACTCGCAGTATGGCCCTAATCTTCTTACTTAACATATACCTGGGCCTAGAGTGGCATGTGCAAGCTTTGGCTTTCAGGGCAGAATTGAATAAATTCCAGGTGCCATCCCATGTTTTTAGGGGTATTGAGCTGTCACAGTGAATGAAGCCCCTGGAAATAACCATATTTTACAAAACTACACCCCCTAAGGTATTCATCTAGGGCAGGGATCAGCAACTTTTGGCACTCCAGCTGCTGTGAAACTACAACTCCCAGCATACACACTTAGGGCTCTTTCACACGAGCAGATCCTGTGCGTGGAATCCGCTGGATGAAAGAGTGCCAAACCCGGTTCCGGACAGCAGAGACACTGAGAATTAACATGATTAATAATGGTCTGTGCCTCTCTGTGACCTTTTTACTACAAAATCACAGTGAGATAAAGTTGTCACTGTGATTTTGTAGTAAAAAGATCACAGAGAGGCACGAAGCATTATCAATCATGTTAATATTCCGAGTCTCTGCTGTCCGGAATGGGGCTTGGCATTCTTTCACACAGCGGATTCCACGCTCAGGATCCGCTGGTGTAAAACACCCCTTACTCAGCGGTTCTTTTAACTCCCATGTAATTGAAAGGTAAATTCTGGGAGTTGTAGTTTCATAACAGCTGGAGTGCTGGTAGTTGGAGGTTGCTGGTCCCTGATCTAAGGGTATAGTGGGAATTTTGAAAATTTAGATTAGGTGGTAGCAGGTGCTATAATATGATAAATGAATAACATTTTGTATATATAGCATAGTATAATATCACTATTTTTTAGTTATGTTTAGCAATTGATATGCTACTGTTTATTCTGTGAAGTAGCAGGGGCTAGAATAAAATACAGTGGGGAAAAAAAGTATTTAGTCAGCCACCAATTGTGCAAGTTTTCCCACTTAAAAAGATGAGGTCGGCCTGTTATTGACATCATAGGTAGACCTCAACTATGAGAGACAAAATGAGAAATCCAGAAAATCACATTGTCTGATTTTTAAAGAATTTATTTGCAAATTATGGTGGAAAATAAGTATTTGGTCACCTACAAACAAGCAAGATTTCTGGCTCTCACAGACCTGTAACTTCTTCTTTAAGAGGCTCCTCTGTCCTCCACTTATTACCTGTAGTAATGGCACCTGTTTGAACTTGTTATCAGTATAAAAGACACATATCCACAACCTCAAACAGTCACACTCCAAACTCCACTATGGTGAAGACCAAAGAGCTGTCGAAGGACACCAGAAACAAAATTGTAGACCAGGCTGGGAAGACTTAATCTGCAATAGGCAAGCAGCTTGGTGTGAAGAAATCAACTGTGGGAGCAATAATTAGAAAATGGAAGACATACAAGACCACTGATAATCTCCCGCGATCAGGAGCTCCACGCAAGATCTCACCCCATGGGGTCAAAATGATCACAAGAACTGTGAGCAAAAATCCCAGAACCACACGGGGGACCTAGTGAATGACCTGCAGAAAGCTGGGACCAACGTAACAAAGGCTACCGTCAGTAACATACTACACCGCCAGGGACTCAGATCCTGCAGTGGCAGAAGTGTCCCCATGCTTAAGCCAGTACATATCTGGGACCTTCTGAAGTTTGCTAGAGAGCATTTGGATGTTCCAGAGGAGTATTGGGAGAATGTCATATGGTCAGATGAAACAAAATATAAGGGATTGCTCTCTTTCAGGAGGTCGCCATCACAGACTTCTTCCAACACACTGGGGTTTTAAAGTCCAATACAGCTTTATTTTTGCTCTTCAGCACAAAACAAACAAAGCCAAACAAACACCTGCCCGGCTGCGCTCTGACTGACACAGGTTCTCTAGCTCACCTAGAAAAAACGCTGTTCACACACAGCTTTTAGATGCGGCTTCCTCAGCTGTCTGGTCCAGCAGCCTCCTGGCTGTGACCTCACCAGCACCTTTGGGGGGAGATGATCCAGAAGTCCTCCCGACTCTGACCGCGCGACCCTCTAACCATAAGAGTCGCTGGACCCCCCAAACTTAAGGCTATACCAAGCCTTGTGGCCCCTCAGCCCTCCTGGCTGAGACCACACAGAGCCTCCGCAGGCTCCAACCTTCCAGGCTTCCTCAGCCTTTCTCTCTCTCAGGCTTCCTCAGCCTTGTGGCCCCTCAGCCCTCCTGGCTGAGACCACACAGAGCCTCCACAGGCTCCAACCTTCCAGGCTTCCTCAGCCTTTCTCTCTCTCAGGCTTCCTCAGCCTTGTGGCCCCCCAGCCCTCCTGGCTGGGACCACACAGGCCTGTTCCCTGGGGCCCTCTCTCTCTAGACTAACACACTGCAGGTTAATTTATCCCAGCTGGCCTCACCTGCAATCTCTTCAGGGCAGAGGAAAACCTGTAATGGACTAGGGGTGTGCACTGGAAGAATCCTACTTACAACCTGTCTCCCAGTCCAAGAAATCCAGCCCGTGCACTTTAAACAAAACCAGCTCCAGCAACTATGCCTTGCTGAAGCTATACCACTTCTAAATTTCAGTTCTCAATATGCTAAACTGACAAACCAGGTGAGATACACACCCCTACACCCGTGCACATTACCACACAAAGTAGAACTGTTTGATAGAAACACAACTTGTCCTGTTTGGAGGGGAGTGAATGCTGAGTTGCATCCAAAGAACACCATACCTACTGTGAAGCATGGGGGTGGCAACATCATGCTTTGGGGTTGTTTCTCTGCAAAGGGACCAAGACGACTGATCCGTGTACATGAAAGAATGAATAGGGCCATGTATTGTGAGATTGTGAAGATGAAACGTGGCTGGGTCTTTCAGCATGACAATGATCCCAAGCACACCACCAGGGCAATGAAGGAGTGGCTTTGTAAGAAGCATTTCAAGGTCCTGGAGTGGCCTAGCCAGTCTCCAGATCTCAACACCATAGAAAACCTTTGGAGCGAGTTGAAAGTCTGTGTTGCCCAGTGACAGCCCCAAAACATCACTGCTCTAGAGGAGATCTGCATGGAGGAATGGGCCAACATACCAGCAACAGTGTGTGTCAACCTTGTGAAGACTTACAGAAAACGTTTGACTTCTGTCATTGCCAACAAAGGAGATATAACAAAGTATTGAGGTGAACTTTTGTTATTGACCAAATACTTACAGTATTTTCCGCCATAATTTGCAAATAAATTCTTTAAAAATCAGACAATGTGATTTTCTGGATTTGTTTTCTCATTTTGTCTCTCATAGTTGAGGTCTACCTATGATGTCAATTACAGGCCTCTCTCATCTTTTTAAGTGGGAGAACTTGCACAATTGGTGGCTGACAAAATACTTTTTTTCCCACTGTAAATGAAAAAAAAAAAAAGAATCAATTTGACATTGATACAGAAGATGATATAATAATACTGTGTGTATTCATGGAATTTGTAAGGGCTATTTCTAAATTACTCCATAGCAATTCCAATCCTGCAATTTAGTCTCCCCAGTGGAAGTTGTATAAATAGTTTTTTTTTTTTTAATTATTTAGGAGAGTGGAAATTTTCAAAACATGGATGGATACATAGGCCAGGGTTTGTGAGACAGCTGGGCCAATAGTAGTGTGAATCTTTGCGTATCCCATGTTTACCGCATATGCAGCATCTTTTCTGTGGCATGGATTGGCCAGTCTTTTGATCCATAGCAAAGCCTAGGGTCTTCAGTTTGAAAGATAAGGTGAGCAATTCAATTTTTCTGGTATTCAAAATATGAATCCTTGGCTCCCCCTTTTGTACAGGACAAAACTATTGTGGACTTCCATCTGAATAAGGTATATGAATAAAGGGAATGGACTTGGAGTAGGAAGATATTAGCAACAGTAGATGAATGGTATAGTAAAGTCAGGGCAATAGTGTAGCGATATTAGGCTCATCACCACCCAGATCGCAGTCCAACTGTCTTCCCGATTAGCCTGTCCAAATACTGGCCAAACTCCACTTCTTACAGAGGCCCAGTAGTATCAGTGTGGTTATCCCTCGGCAAGTCAGATTGTTCATAATCCTCTACCCTCCTTGCGATAAAGCTGCAGAGAGATACCACTCGGTATAATATGGACCTCCAGATAACATGGTAACTCAGGGGAAGAGAAGAAACTAAGATATCGTGCAGGGCATAACGGTAAGAAAAAGTATTTCTTTTATTTTACTCAGAGTTAAAATTCATAAAAGCATATTGATTTAAAAACAATTGGATGCAGTTCCTCTTCCTGACCAGTTTCGCCTACTTCAGCTTTCTCAAGGGCTGCTAGTCTCCTCCTCCCTCTTTAAGGAGGCATTCACAGAAAACAATTGAGATCCAGCTCAATATTTAACCCATTAGGGGGTCAGTCTATTTAGGTTAAAAATATACTCGCCTTCTGTGAAATCGAACTTATTATATCATCCCCTTTCCAATTACCCTGATGTTGGTATATGCCCATAGCTTTTACCCCACTTGGATCTCATTGGTGCGATATTGCAAAGTGTGAGGACAGGCTATGCGTCTTTAGGCCTTTTTTTATACAGTACAGACCAAAAGTTTGGACACACCTTCTCATTCAAAGAGTTTTCTGTATTTTCATGACTATGAAAATTGTAGATTCACACTGAAGGCCTCAAAACTATGAATTGACACATAGTAACATAGTAACATAGTAACATAGTTTATAAGGCCGAAAAAGCCCTCTGTCCATCCAGTTCGGCCTGTTCTCCTACAAGTTGATCCAGAGGAAGGCAAAAAACCCCTGTGAGGTAGAAGCCAATTTTTCCCACTTTAAGGAAAAAAAAATTCCTTCCCGACTCCTATCAGGCGATCAGAATTACTCTCTGGATCAACGACCCATCTCTAGTAACTATAACCTGTAATATTATTACCCTCCAGAAATACATCCAGGCCTCTCTTGAACTCTCTTAGTGAACTTACCATCACCACCTCCTCAGGCAGAGAGTTCCATAGTCTCACTGCTCTTACAGTAAAGAATCCTCTTCTATGTTTGTGTACAAACCTTCTTTCCTCCAGATGCAGAGGATGTCCCCTCGTCACAGTCACAGTCCTGGGGATAAATAGATGATGGGAGAGATCTCTGTACTGACCCCTGATATATTTATACATAGTCATTAGATCTCCCCTCAGTCGTCTTTTTTCTAAAGTGAATAACCCTAATTTTGATAATCTTTCTGGGTGCTGTAGTCCACCCATTCCAGTTATGACTTTAGTTGCCCTCCTCTGAACCCTCTCCAGCTCTGCTATGTCTGCCTTGTTCACAGGAGCCCAGAACTGTACACAGTATTCCATGTGTGGTCTGACTAGTGATTTGTAAAGTGGCAGGACTATGTTCTCATCATGGGCATCTATGCCTCTTATGATGTAACCCATTATCTTATTGGCCTTGGCAGCATCTGTCTGACACTGGTTTCTACAGCTTAGTTTGCTGTTCACTAAAATTCCTAGGTCCTTTTCCATGTCAGAGTTACCCAATATTTTACCATTTAGTATGTACTGGTGTCTTGCATTATTCCTTCCCATATGCATAACCTTACATTTGTCAGTGTTAAACCTCATCTGCCACTTCTCTGCCCAAGCCTCCAGTCTATCCAGATCCATCTGTAGCAGTGTACTGTCCTCTTCTGTGTTAATTACTTTACACAGTTTAGTGTCATCTGCAAAAATTGATATTTTACTGTGCAAACCTTCTACAATATCATTAATAAATATATTGAAGAGAATAGGGCCCAATACTGACCCCTGTGGTACCCCAATAGTGACAGTGACCCAATCTGAATATGTGCCGTTAATAACCACACTCTGTTTTCTATCACTGAGCCAATTACTTACCCACATACAGACATTTTCTCCCAGGCCAAGCATTCTCATTTTATATACTAACCTTTTATGTGGTACAGTGTCAAATGCTTTGGAGAAGTCCAGATATACGACATCCATTAATTCGCCGCGGTCAAGTCTAGAACTTACCTCATCATAGAAACTGATTAGATTGATTTGACATGACCGATCCCTCATGAAGCCATGCTGATATGGAGTTATTTGCTTATTTTCATTGAGGTACTCCAAGATAGTATCTCTTAGAAAACTCTCAAACAGTTTACCCACGACGATGTTAAACTTACCGGCCTATAGTTCCCAGGCTCTGTTTTTGGACCCTTTTTGAATATTGGCACCACATTTGCTATGCGCCAATCCTGTGGAACACTCCCTGTCAGTATAGAGTCCTTAGTATAGAGTCTGTAAGGGGCCGACACCTTCAGGTTTATACTTTTTTACCATTTATATAATTAAAGAACATTTTCAGGTTAGTTTTACTCTCTTTGGCGATTAATCTCTCGGTCTCTAGTTTGGCTGTTTTTATTTGTCTTTTACATATTCTATTTTTTTCCTTATAGTTTTTCAATGCTTCCTCGCTCTCCTCCTGTTTTAGTGATTTAAATGCTTTCTGTTTGTCATTTATTGCTTTCTTTACAGTTCTATTTATCCACATTGGTTTTTTCTTGTTCCTTAACCTTTTATTCCCATAAGGTATGTACCTCTCACAATTAGATATTAGGATGCTTTTAAAAATCTCCCATTTTGTGGCTGTATTTTTTATTTTTGAGGACTTTGTCCCAGTTAGTTAGGCCTATGGCCTCTCTTAGTTGACTACATTTTGCTTTTTTTGAAGTTTGGTATTTTTTTTCCTCCTTGAAGAAACGCTCTTTTGAATGACAGTTGGAAGTTTATTATATTATTGTCACTATTTCCCAGGTGTCCCCCGACCTGCACATCTGTTATTCTGTCAGGTCTATTGGTTAATACTAAGTCCAGTATGGCCGTCCCTCTAGTCAGGTCCTGAACCAGTTGGATATACAGGTTTCAGTTTCCCAGTCTATATCTGGGTAGTTGAAATCCCCCATAATAACAACCTCATTATGTTTTGCCGCCTTGTCTATTTCATTTAGAAGTAGATTTTCTGTGGACTCTGGTATATTAGGTGGTTTATAATAAATGTGGAATTGGAATACTTAACAAAAAACTGTGAAACAACTGAAAATATGTCTTATATTCTAGGTTCTTCAAAGTAGCCACCTTTTGCTTTGATTACTGCTTTGCACACTCTTGGCATTCTCTTGATGAGCTTCAAGAGGTAGTCACCTGAAATGGTATTCCAAAAGTCTTGATGGAGTTCCCAGAGATGCTTAGCACTTGTTGGCCCTTTTGCCTTCACTCTGCGGTCCAGCTCACCCCAAACCATCTCGATTGGGTTCAGGTCTGGTGACTGTGGAGGCCAGGTCATCTGGCGTAGCGCCCCATTACTCTCCTTCTTGGTCAAATAGCCCTTACACAGCCTTGAGGTGTGTTGGGGTCATTGTCCTGTTGATAAATAAATGATGGTCCAACTAAACGCAAACCGGATGGAATAGCATGCCGCTGCAAGATGCTGTGGTAGCCATGCTGGTTCAATATGCCTTCAATTTTGAATAAATCCCCAACAGTGTCACCAGCAAAGCACCCCCACACCATCACACCTCCTCCTCCATGCTTCACGGTGGGAACCAGATCATGTAGAGTCCATCCGTTCACCTTTTCTGCGTCGCACAAAGACACAGTGGTTGGAACCAAAGATCTCAAATTTGGACTCATCAGACCAAAGCACAGATTTCCACTGGTCTAATGTCCATTCCTTGTGTTCTTTAGCCCAAACAAGTCTCTTCTGCTTGTTGCCTGTCCTTAGCAGTGGTTTCCTAGCAGCTATTTTACCATGAAGGCCTGCTGCACACAGTCTCCTCTTAACAGTTGTTGTAGAGATGTGTCTGCTGCTAGAACTCTGTGTGGCATTGACATGGTCTCTAATCTGAGCTGCTGTTAACCTGCGATTTCTGAGGCTGGTGACTCGGATGAACTTATCCTCCGCAGCAGAGGTGACTCTTGGTCTTCCTTTCCTAGGGCGGTCCTCATGTGAGCCAATTTCTTTGTAGCGCTTGATGGTTTTTGCGACTGCACTTGGGGACACTTTCAAAGTTTTCCGAATTTTTCGGACTGACTGACCTTCATATCTTAAAGTAATGATGGCCACTCGTTTTTCTTTACTTAACTGCTTTTTTCTTGCCATAATACAAATTCTAACAGTCTATTCAGTAGGACTATCAGCTGTGTATCCACCTGACTTCTGCCCAACACAACTCATGGTCCCAACCCCATTTATAAGGCAAGAAATCCCACTTATTAAACCTGACAGGGCACACCTGTGAAGTGAAAACCATTTTAGGTGACTACCTCTTGAAGCTCATCAAGAGAATGCCAAGAGTGTGCAAAGCAGTAATCAAAGCAAAAGGTGGCTACTTTGAAGAACCTAGAATATAAGACATATTTTCAGTTGTTTCACACTTTTTTGTTAAGTATATAATTCCACATGTGTTAATTCATAGTTTTGATGCCTTCAGTGTGAATCTACAATTTTCATAGTCATGAAAATACAGAAAACTCTTTGAATGAGGTGTGTCCAAACTTTTGGTCTGTACTCTATATACAGTATATATCCCAGTAAAGTAACAGTTCAGTAGCGGTGTGATGGACAATAACGGATGTCCACCGACCCACAGTTATGGACGGACCCTTATACATGCCCATTGACTGACAGTAACGGATGTACGCTAATTGATGCCCACTGATGGACAGTAATAGATGGACCATAATGAATGCCCACTGACAGACCTTTATGGACGGACACTAATTGAAGCTTGCTGACTGACAGTAATGGAAAGACAGTAATTGATGTCCACTGATCGACAGTAATGGACAGACAGTAATACAAGTAGATGCCCACTTACAGACAATAAGGGGCGGACAGTAATAGATGCTCACTTACAGACAGTAAGGGGCGGACAGTAATAGATGCTCACTTACAGACAGTAAGGGGCGGACAGTAATAGATGCTCACTTACAGACAGTAAGGGGCGGACAGTAATAGATGCTCACTTACAGACAGTAAGGGGCGGACAGTAATAGATGCTCACTTACAGATAGTAAGGGGCGGACATTAATAGATGCTCACTTACAGACAGTAAGGGGCGGACAGTAATAGATGCCCACTTACAGACAGTAAGGGGCAGACAGTAATAGATGCCCACTTACAGACAGTAAGGGGCGGACAGTAATAGATGCTCACTTACAGACAGTAAGGGGCGGACAGTAATAGATGCTCACTTAAGACAGTAAGGCGCGGACAGTAATAGATGCTCACTTACAGACAGTAAGGGGCGGACAGTAATAGATGCCCACTTACAGACAGTAAGGGGCGGACAGTAATAGATGCCCACTTACAGACAAGTAAGGGGCGGACAGTAATAGATGCTCACTTACAGACAGTAAGGGGCGGACAGTAATAGATGCTCACTTACAGACAGTAAGGGGAAGTAAATGCCATAAGACAGTAAGGACAGTATAGATGCTCACTTACAGACAGTAAGGGGCGGACAGTAAAAGATGCCCACTTACAGACAGTAAGGGGCGGACAGTAAATAGATGCCCACTTACAGACAGTAAGGGGCGGACAGTAATAGATGCCCACTTACAGACAATAAGGGGCGGACAGTAATAGATGCCTCACTTACAGACAGTAAGGGGCGGACAGTAATAGATGCTCACTTACAGACAGTAAGGGGCGGACAGTAAAAGATGCCCACTTACAGACAGTAAGGGGCGGACAGTAATAGATGCCCACTTACAGACAGTAAGGGGCGGACAGTAATAGATGCCCACTTACAGACAGTAAGGGGCGGACAGTAATAGATGCCCACTTACAGACAATAAGGGGCGGACAGTAATAGATGCTCACTTACAGACAGTAAGGGGCGGACAGTAATAGATGCTCACTTACAGACAATAAGGGGCGGACAGTAAAAGATGCTCACTTACAGACAGTAAGGGGCAGACAGTAATAGATGCTCACTTACAGACAGCAAGGGGCGGACAGTAAAAGATGCCCACTTACAGACAGTAAGGGGCGGACAGTAAAAGATGCCCACTTACAGACAGTAAGGGGCGGACAGTAATAGATGCTCACTTACAGACAGCAAGGGGCGGACAGTAATAGATGCCCACTGACTGACTAATGGAAAGACATTAACGGACATCTAGTAATAGACGCTCACAGACCGACAGTAGCGGATGGACTGTAACAGACACCAACTTACCAACAGTTACGGACAGTTAATAGGCTCCATTCACACGACCGTATGTATTCCGTGTCCGTATAAAAACGGAACGGAAGACATACGGAAAGTCTTCCGTAGTGTTCCGTAATTTTGCGGACCCATTGCTACGGACGTGTTTTGCGGACAAGTATAGGACATGTTTCTTTTCTTTTGCAAGAGAACTTCCGTAATATACGGATGCGGAATGCACACGGTGTGCATTCCGCATTTTTTTTCTCCTATGGAAAACTTAATGGGTCCGCATGGTTCCGCATTTTATCCGCAAAAATGCAGATAAGATACGGAAATGAACATACGGTTGTGTGAATAGGGCCTTACAGTTTATGAATTGACTTTGTGTTTTTTTTCACAGTAGCGCACAACCAGGACAGAAGTTTGAGCTCTCTCTCTCCTTCCATAAGAACTGCACTGAGCGGAAGGAGAAGCACAGCCCCTGTCCTGGCTGTGTTTAGTAAATATACTGGATTTGACAGGGTTATCATGGAGATCACATGATCAGGAACCATAAGGGCTCCACTGCCGGCATTCTCATTGCACATGCGTTCGCTTTTCATGACCGCCGCCATCTTGGATGGGGGGGGGTGAGGATTGGGTCCAAACTTTCAATGATCGGGATGCTGGGGAACCCGATCCTGGCACCGGAGACTTTCTTCCTCCTCTCCACTCTACAGTGCACCATAGACATCACAAGATCAGAAACGGCTCTCTGATCATTCCCCCTAGCCCTCGGCTCCCTCCGTTAGCTGCAGCGCTTACTTTTAGCACTAACTTGGGCTGAAGCGCCACTGTAAAAATGCAGTGCCCCAGCCCAAGGTCCCTTAGTGACCGCTGTAAAAAAGCATATGGAATGGGTGGTCTCTAAGGGGTTAAAATGTATATATCAGGTAATAAGTTTATACAATAATTATAACTTCATTTTTATTTCAGGAATTGTGTGAATTTTTTAAATTAATTTATGAGGTACTTTTATTTCATTTTTCTAATGTGTCCTGCAAGTGTGCATTTTTGTAATGTAGTATTGTAGGAGGCTAATCTTGGCCTGCAGGCAAATAGAATGGAATAGTATATAGGTAAGTTGTTTTTTTAGTCTCTGGGTAGCTGAATTACCCATATCACAGTACTTGAAGAGGTAGTGATGTGGCTCTAGATGAACTAGGATACCCCAAAGGGAGCTTACTATTTTTCTGATCTGTCTTTCCCACAGACTAGGAAGACAGGCTGAGCTGGGAGCTTCTTTGCGTCAGCCCTCACAGACTAGGGACAGTAGATTTAAAGGGGATGTCCCACGAAAAATATTCTATAGTTTTCAAACTAGCACCTGGATCAGCGTGATCCAATCAGAGCGGACTGCTCACAGCCAGAGAGAAGGAGATCAAGTTAATTCGCTCCTTCTCCCTGGCTGTGAGCGGTCCGCTCTGATTGGATCACGCTCACAGCCAGGGAGAAGGAGACGCCCACTGAGGAAGGTTGAGTCTCCTCCTCCCTGTTCTGATACCAAAGATTTGCATATACGACGGCAAAAACAACGGGGGGCCCTGTGAACCAACGGGGGGCTCTTTTGGAAAAAGAAAAAAAGCGAGGGCATCAGTGGGGGCCGCCCTATAAGGTACAACATTTAGTTTACATTTGAAAAACTGATGAAAGGTCCTCTTTAAGGGGCGGGCTGCTGTGGGGAGGGTCACTGTTAAGGGGGTGGTGCTGTGGAGGTTAATATTAAGGGGTAAATTGATGTGGAGCATCACTGTAAATGGAGTCGGGTGCTATAGAGGTCACTTTTAAGGGAATGGGCGCTGTGGAGGTCAGAGTTAAGGGGGTGAGGTGCTGTAGAGGTCATTGTTAAGGGGGTGGGCCAATGTGCAGGTCACTATTAAGGGGGCAGGGCACTGTAGAGGTTACTTTTAAGGGGTGGGGCATTGTGGGGTGACTTAGGGGCGGGGCACTGTGGAGGTCACTTTAAAGGGTGGGCCACTGTGTAGGTCAGTGTAAAAGGGGGTATGGCGCTGTGGAGGTCACAGTTAAGGGGGTGGGATTCTGTGGAGGTCACCGTTAAGGGGCAGGCTGCTGTGGAGGTCACTGTTAAGGCGATGGTTACTTTGGAGGTCACTGTTAAGGGTGGGGGGCGAGATTCTGTGGATGTCATTGTTAAGGCGGCAAACCTCTGTGGAGGTCACTGTTAAGGGCGTAGGCTGCTGTAAAGATAAAGTTAAGGGGTGGGCTTCTGTGGAAGTCAATGTTAAGGGGAAGGTTGCTGTGTAGGGTCAGTGTTAAGGGGACGAGCTGCTGTGGAGAACACTGTTATAGGGGTGGGGGGTGTGAAGATGACAGTTAAGGGGGTGGGGCACTATGGAGGTCACTGTTATAGGGGTGGGCTGCTGTGGAGGTCAAAGTTAAGGGGGTGGGTTGATCTGGAGGTCATTGTTAAGGGGGAGGGGTGTTGTAGAGGTCACTATAATGGGGAATACTGTGGATATATTTTGACCTCACACAAAAAGATTAAATGAAATAGTGGAAATATACCTGTGAGAAGCTGGTCATTCTGATAATAGTTATTGGTGTACAGTTACCACTACTATATGAGGAAGCAGTGAGGGCAGAAGCCCAGGAGCTCCCAACCCACCGTGTCTTCCTAGTTAGTACAGCACTGTGCTGTATTAGGGTGATCCACAAAAAATACAGATGATGTCCATGTGACATCTGTGCTGCATCTGTTTTCTTGCAAGCCCCATTGTAACAATGCCTATTCTTGTCCACAAAACGGACAAGAATAGGACATGTATCTTTTTTGCAGGACTGCTGAATGAAATTAATACAATATGCAAAAAATTTAGATTAAATGCGGACCAAAAATACAGTCATGTGAATGAGGCTTTAGGAAGATGGATGTCCCTTAGCAACATTCATATGATAGAGCGCTGCTAAGGGACATTTCTGCCCTAGTTTTCTAATATAAATATATACTTTCTCTAAGTAAACTATATTAGAAAAGATGTTGCCTACCCTACACATTAGCAAAAAAACAAAAAACACAGTTAATACCTTCAACCATTTCCATTTGTGGCTGGTGATTACCTAGTATGGTGCCTTCACGCCCGGCAGATTTTGCTACAGAAATTTCATTTGATTTAAGCTGTTCTGGCCACAAGCACTTGGATTCTGCAACCCATTCAAATGTACCGAACTGATATTCAGTTTCTGCAACAAAAACTTCCACCAGTGAAGGCACTCTTAGGGTGTCTTCACACGCAGCTGATTTTGTTGCAGAAATGTCTTTGACTGAAAAATCAGTTCCATTCATGTGAACTGATTTTCTGCCTCGTGTGAAGGCTCCCTTAAAGGAAATCTGTCACTTGTTTTAACAATATGAAAGTATTAGTATTGCCATGACCAATAAAATACCTTCTTTCTTGATGTAGTCTTCTTTCTTTGTTTCATGGTTTGGTTCTCTTTTAAATCCAATTTTTGTATTATGCAAATTTTTCCACAAGGAGCCCAGAGGGGCGTTCTTCTCTTACCATGGAGCCCAGTAACGCCCCCTCCAGTGCCCAGCCCGCCTTCTTTCAGATCCCAAGAACGCCTCTTCACATAAGAAGTAACCGCCCACACCACCACCGTTGGCCACCGCCCCCTCCGCTACATCATTGGAGCGATTTAACCACTCCTACAGATGCTTTGATTCCAGTCCCGAAATACTAATACTTTCATATTGTTAAAACAAGTGACAGATTTCCTTTAAATACTAGTACCATGGGGCGTGGCCTGGACGCAGAGAGGAGCAGACGCACGGTGGCTGAGCTCTGTAGGCCCGAGCTATATCCATTGCCATCTGCAGCCACACGTGCATTTTTCAGCCTCTCTCTGCCCACATCGAGGTTCAGCACACGCTGACGATTGCCCTGAGGGGCGAATTTTAACTTTTGGACGCGGCCCCCGAGTGCGGCCTGCGAGCCTGGAGAAGCCTCGGCCTCTCCTGATCTACCTGGCCGACCGGAAGTGCGGGACTAGCGCGGGGAGCCCAATCCACCGCCATCTGCGACTCCAGAGGGGCCCCACATACTTACCTCTCCCATAGTGAGCATCTGGGGGCCAGGAGGTTTCCCCTGAGGGGTGATTTTTTCATTTTGGCCACTTTTCCATCTTGCGGCCTATGCATCCTCCGAAGCTTCGGCTTTTCCTGAATCATCAGGCCGACCGGAAGTGTAGGCGGAGCGCGACGGAGCGGCCTCTTGCTCCCCGGCCTACCATCCCACTGCTTCTCTCACAAGCCCTCAGGGCCCACAGCAGCCTTACCCCACTGCCCTGGAAGGGTGGCTGAGCTCCTTCCAGCTAGGCCCTAGCTGAGGCCTGTACATTGGCTGAGCCCCCACATCTCCTGAGTTGTGGGAACCACAAGAGGGGTGCCTATAGTAAAGAGGATCCGGGCAGAGTACAGCAGGGTCCTGAGACAGCCATACTACACGGCATCCTCCATCTAGCCGGCGCCGGACCCAGGAAACGTCCATCATCCCAGCCGGGAGTGGTGAGTCCAGGGGTGCTACCTGCACTTTTATTCTCTCCACACCATACTTAGGTGGTCCGTTATCCACCGTTTAGCGGAACTTCTCTTGGCGAATTAGGTCAGCTTTACTTGCCTGTGCTCCTATGTCATACTGGTCCCTTAGACCATTAAGGGAGACTACAACCTTATTTCCTGAACTCTGCACCTGCTTCTGAATCTACCTTCTGCCCTGCAGTGCATCAAGCTACCACTATATCTAGGGGGCTTATTGAGAAGCTCCAGTGTCCGTCACCATGCTGAGACACCGTCACTAACCCACTCCGCCTAATCCGCGGCATGATGTGCTTCTTGGAGGTCCTTTAATCCCTCTCTTCGCCCCTTACGCACCGGCCCATCTTCCTATTTGATCTCTGATTTCCCTGATTGCCTGCTGCCAGCTTCTCTGAGAGGCATGCCTGCGAGATCGCAAAAGAAAAAAACGCAGGGCTTTTCTTCATCCTGTCAAACGTTACCGGAGCTCTTTCGCACTCCACAACCACCCAACATGGAGCGGCCAGACTCACCCACTGGCAGTACCAGCTCACTATTGCCCTCAGAACCTGAACCCGCAGTGGAGAATCCGATTGCAGCTTTTGATCCAACTGAGCTTTATGACAACATTAAGTCCCTCTTTACCACAGAACTGTCCAAAGCCGTGGATGACTTTACAAAACAGATTCAGGACCTGGGTTCTCGAGTCTCTGACCTTGAGGAAAAGATGGATGAGGTCGCAGACGCCATGGATGCTGACAATTCTCGATTGGACGGACACGCTCAGAGATTGGAGGCATTGGAATATAAGCTAGAGGACTTGGAAAATCGTAACCGCAGAGCCAACCTCCGAATACGAGGTATGCCGGAAACCATTACTGCTCTACAACCCACAGTCCTAAATCTATTTCAAGCATTACTGCCTCAGATTGACTCTAACATGTTCACGATGGACCGGGTACATAGAGCTCTAGGACGCCCCAGAAATCCCAATGTACCCTGGGATATTATACTGAAGCTACACTACCCTGAAATGCGAGATCTACTTCTAACAGCGGCCCGTAATCTACAGGCTCTCCCGGGGGTTGAATCCTCCGTACAATTGTATGCCGATCTAGCTCCAGTCACACTAGAAAAGAGAAGAATGATGCGGCCGGTGACCTTGGCACTTCAGAGAGCCCAAGTTCGCTATCGGTGGGGCTTCCCCTTTCATATTGCCTACAAGATCAGTGGTCATGACTACACAATTAAGGATCTTTCGGAGGGCTTTGACATGCTCCAACGGGAAGGCATTCCATTTGACCGTCCTGCAGCTACCGCACCCTTACCGCAAAGACCAATGAGATCGTGGCACACCCGTCGACAGCCTCTTCCTGCCTTACCTGAAGCTCCTCGGCGTTCCCGAGACCCTCCTTGAAGCTTGTGACAATCTACACAGTTCCCTTGAAATTCCGGCCTTCTTGGATTTCAGCGATGGGACCCTGTCCTTCCACGTTGAAGGCCTGTATTAACTACTGCATTGAGTTTCCCACTTTTCAGTGCGGGACTGCTCGTACCTGATTTTCTGGTTTAATTGTTTCCTTCTTGACTCTTGACTTGTGGTGACGCTCTCTCATTCCATGGACTGTGGCTGGGGTCGCAATAGGTGCACTTTTGGCGCCCGATCCGCTGCCGCTGTCCGTGGTGGGGGACGTGACCCACAACCTTTGGTGTCAATATACCCAGCTATTTACTACAACACTGGGACCTTGTCCTTCCTCGACGAAGGTCTGTATAGCATACTTCCTGCTGGAATGGCCATCTGACTTGGGATACCCCTGTTGAACAACTTATGTATGTTCACATTTTGACCATAAGATACTTCAGGTTATGTTGTTTGCATTAGGCCACCAAATAGCTTTGTTCTCTTATAAGTCAATGTATTATGTCATAACTTGATGTTTATGCACATTTTGGTATTGACCGTGACTCCTTTTCCAGATGTCACTCCTTCTTGCTATTATTCCTCCTGGCCCTGGATGGTGACTGATGATCGTGATTGGTGGTCTTTTCCCACCCGGTCTGTCGTTGCTGTCCAGGGACGGGATGAATCTTCTGTAACTCTTGCTTGCAGGACCTGTCCTCATTGTTAGGATCTTCTTTAACTCCTCCATGTACGCATTTCTAGGGACCATATGTGCTGTATTGTTTTTTGACAGGTGACCGGTTGATTGTTCACTGGGGGTGGATGCTGGAGTCTCTTCGAGTGGAGGGGCCAGCCATGATGTGGCTGGTATCCCCCTCCGATTTGTTCTTTTAACCCTGTTGGGGGGGCTCCTCCGTCCACCTTCCCTTTTCCCTTCCCCTATATCCCCTTTCCCCCTTCTATCCTTTACTCTCACCTTTATTCTCCCCACTTCTCCTCCTCATTTTGTACTGTTTTCTCCGTATACCTCCTTCATTGTATAAACCAATTCTTACACTGAATGCCGCGGAGCATGGGCTCCATGCTCTCCCCACGCTATGTGCGTTTCAGGACACGTTGTCGACGCGTTTGGCTCGACAGGTGGTCCCTGACTGTTATTGTTGTTTTGCTCATCCTATTGAGTTTATGTTTCCAATTTACTGAGTACTTTCCTATGCCGTTCTTGTGTGGCTCTAGATGGACTTCCCTTATTGTCTTGTGTTGGTGGGATCGCCAATGGACTCCCCCGGTCTACCCTCCCTCTTGCAATTTTTCCCCCTTTCTCTTTGTATGCTCTGGACATACCACTTCTTCTCAGAATCTAAGCACTACTTTATACTTGAACCATGTGTAAGGTCATATCCCATAATGTGAGGGGGTTTAATTCCCCACAAAAGAGACGTAAAGCTTTCCTTCAATATAACAGACTCAAACCGGATATTATTTGCCTTCAGGAAACGCATTTTACTCCAACATCCTGCCCCAGATATTTTCACAATCGATACACTATGTTGGCACATGCTCCGTACCCCTCCAAAAGCAGAGGAGTGGCCATCTTTATTAAAAACAATTTGCCCTTCCAAATTGAGACCACTGTAGTGGACCCTGAGGGAAGGTATGTAATAGTGGTAGGCTCTTTATACAACACAACTCTATGTGTGGTTAACTCTTATGCCCCTAATAGTCAGCCTGCCTCTTTTTTCCGCACCTTGGGAATATTACTGGAACAGTACTATCCCTCATCACTTGTTTGGTGCGGGGATTTTAATATGATGTTTAATGCGCAGTTGGACAGGTCTTCTCCTGTGGCAGACAAATTGTCCTCCAAGTCCAAAAACCTGATACGGCGCATTATGCAGAGATTGGATGTAGCTGACTGTTGGAGGGAGCATAACGGACCACAACGTGGGTATACTTACTTTTCCCCTGCACATAGCCACTATACTAGAATAGATTGGATTCTGGCTTCCACTAGGCTTCTTCAACGCCTTTTATATACAAGACATGTTCCTTGTGCTTGGTCTGACCATGACCTGGTACTAGCCGAATTTAATCTGGATTCTCCCACCAGGTGTCCTTATACCTGGAGATTAAACGAATCCCTTCTCACAGATTCTTCTATAGTAGAGCGCATAGCTATAGCTCTTGGAGACTATTTCACTATCAATAATCCATCTGACACTACCCCTGCGATCAACTGGGCTGCACATAAAACTGTAATTAGGGGAATCATCATAGCGGAGGCGTCTAGGCTGAAGAAGGAGCGTTCGAAAGCTCAATCTGATCTAGAATCTAAACTAATGCGCTTGGAATTGGCTAATCAGAGGCAACCATCCATATATCTCATTAAGGCCATTAAGGACACCAAGCTACAATTGGATGCCACTTTGTTACATCGCACTGAAAAAGCACTAAGATGGACCCAAGCTAGATTTTATAAACTGGCTAATAAACCGGACAGGATGTTGGCAGCTAAGCTGAGAGCCCGGCAACGTATTAACGCCATTTATCAGATAAAGGACGCTAGGGGACAGATTACATCCAATCCAACTGTAATATACCAACAATTCCAAGCGTTTTACCAAAACTTATATTCCCAGCCCACAGATCCTCCTACGGCGGATATCTCCTCATTCCTTGCAACGCTACCGATACCGACCCTCTCCTCATCTGCCAGAGAATCTATAAACGTTGACGTCACGGAAGAGGAAATAGGCATGGCGATAGCATCCCTTAAACTTGGCAAATCCCCAGGCCCAGATGGGTTTTCGGCGCTTTACTTTAAAAAGTTTAAAGATATCCTGACACCCCACCTAAAAAGCCTATGTAACTACGTCCTACATGGAGGACAGCTGCCATCTGAAATGCTGGATGCACTTATAACGGTGATTCCAAAACCTGATAAAGACCCTTTATACCCTGCAAATTATCGCCCTATATCCCTACTTAACGTGGACCTTAAAATTTTCACCTCCATCTTGGCCAAACGTCTCAACTCTCACCTCCCTACTCTAACCCATTATGACCAGGTGGGATTTATTCCTGGTAGACAAGCACCGGATAATGTCAGGAAAATATGTAATATTATCCAATGGGCTAATACGAACACTCACCCCTTCTCTATTTTAGCCTTGGACATTGAAAAGGCTTTTGATAGCCTTTCTTGGTCATACCTCTACCAGGTTATGTCCGCTATGGGCATATCGGGTCCCTTTCTACGCTCCATACAAACGCTATACACAACTCCAACTGCCTTTCTTAAATTACCGGCTGATGATCCTAGTTCCATCCATATCTGCAGAGGAACACGTCAAGGGTGTCCCCTCTCTCCTGCTCTCTTTGCTTTGGCTATTGAGCCGTTGGCCATTATGATCCGCACTGATCCAAACATAGCAGGAGTTAAAATTGGTCCTCGAGAGTACAAAGCTAGTCTATTCGCTGATGATATGCTTCTTACTATAACCAAGCCTCTTATCACGTTACCCAACTTAATGAAATGTTTGGACACGTTTAGTGGTTATTCTGGCCTTCGGATCAATGCCAATAAGTCAGAGATCCTGCATTGCAACACACCTTCGAATATTAGAGAGCTAATCTCGATCAACTTTGGCTTTAAAAGTAGAGATGATTACCTCCCTTATTTAGGGATTAATCTACCAAAAACCCTTGATTCAGCCTTCAAATGGAATTATGCCCATCTAATACCAAAACTTCGTCAGGATTTAGTAAATTGGAATACCCCCGCCCTCTCGTGGATAGAACGAGTGCATACTGTAAAAATGGTAACTCTACCACGGATACTATACTTATTTCGCTGTCTTCCCACACCGGTCACGGGATCAGCTTTGAAATCCCTACAGACTGAGATTTTTCGCTTCATATGGGCGTATAAGAGGCCACGCATTGCTAGACGTATAATGCACTTGCACAAAAGGGTGGGTGGGCTTTCAGTTCCTCATCTCTATAAGTATTATTTGGCGGCTCGACTGACGCAATTAGTGGCTTTTCATGCCTTTTCTACCCCACCGCAATGGGTTACTCTGGAGTCCGATTTATTACAACCAATATCCCCTTTAGCATTGATATGGTCACCCGATATCCCCCTGAGATCGATTACTCCGGCTGCCAAAATCCCCTACCTTATGTTACAGCTTTGGAGGAAAGTCCGGTTTAAATACAAATTACAAAGCCACGTCTCCCCTATGCTTCCTCTATTTGGCAACCCCCTATTTCCCCCAGGCTTACCATTGACAGACTTTGTCTGGTGGAAGCATACTAGACTTCGTTATGTGGGTGACTTTATACTCCGCACTAAGCTTATGTCCAGAGCATACTTTATCTCTACCTTTGTGCCTCCGTCTTCTGAATACTTCAGGGTTTCTCAGGTCTTTCACTTTTTAACCTGCCTAATACCAGCAAACAGCGTGATAGAATTCACTGCGTTTGAACGGCTTTGCAAATATAGAGCCCTGGAGAAAGGTATCCTTTCCTATATTTATGCCACCCTGAATTCACCACCTTCTGACACTAAACTGGCTTTTATGCATAGCTGGGAGGTGGATTTAGGGGAGACCCTCACCCCAGAACAATGGTCCGATTGTTGTACGACAATCAGTAAAGGAAGCTGGCAGGTTACCCTTATGGAAACATCCCTAAAGATTCTCCATAGGGTCTACTTAGTACCCTCCAGGCTACACCTCATATACCCCAATGTCTCTCCCTTATGTTTCAGAGGTTGTCAGGATTCAGGAACCACTCTTCATATATGGTGGACCTGTCCTGTGATACGTCGGTTTTGGACCAACATGAAGAGAGGGCTATTTGAGGTATTTGGTAAGGATCTCCCCTTATCAGCACCGGTATATCTTCTAGGCCTTAAACCACCTGCATTCAATAATACCACCCATAAACTACTTCAATACATATTGATGTCTGCCAGGATTCATGTGGCGTCTAGGTGGCGAACTCCATCGCTTTCGATTTCGACAGTCATTCATAGAGTGAATCAAATAGCCTTATACGAAAAATTAAATGCTACATTAACAGATATGAGGGAACGTTATTATCAGATATGGAACCCCTGGTTAAACTGTTCTCAATCCCCTAATTTGCAATACTTTCTATCCCTCTGAAGGGAAGCCTTAGGCACTAGGAGGCCCTCCACATGCCCTTACCCCCTCCATTTCCCTCCCCCTTCCTGACCGGGGGGGTCCAGAAGGCTACGTCCTCTTAACTAAATACGGATTGTTTGAAACAGTTCGTGCTCAGAAATTAGTCCACACTATGCAAAGATTGTTCAATTTATTGTTTGACATTATTTTCTTAATATGTTCATCGTTACATTGAAAATTGTAAAATGTTTTACATATCTAGTCTGTATTTGTATACTTTTCGTATGCATTTCTTCTTGTTTCTTGCCATCAACCCAATAAATACTATTTGAAACTAAATACTAGTACCATCCACAGCCTGAGGCTTCTTTCACACATCCGTATTTTGTTTCCGTGTCCATTCCGGGTTTTTTTTGCGGACCGTATGCGGAACCATTCATTTCAATGGGTCCGCAAAAAAAAAACGGAAGGTACTCTGTATGCATTCCGTTTTTCGTATGTCCGTATTTCCGTTCCGCAAAAAAGTTAGAACATGTCCTATTCTTGTCCATTTTGCTGACAAGGATAGGCATTGTTACAATGGATCTGCAAAAAAAACGGAAACACAGATGACACACTGAACATCATCCTTTTTTTTTCCTCGGATCCGCAATGTACGGAAAGGAAAACACATACGGACGTGTGAATGAAGTCTGAGTTTGTGATGCTGTGAATCTGTGCAGCTCCCTCCTCCAACTAAACTTCTCTCCAGGGGAAGCCAAGCTACAGAGCTTATAGTTTCAGAGCAGCAGGCATTGACTATGTGTCATGTCCCATGTCTTCATGGTTCATTATTATTAATATCATCTCTGTATTGCATTGTATTACTCCTTAAAGGAGTTGTCTCACCTTACAAAATGGCTCCCAGAATGTCCAGCTTGTCAACAGAAACCACTTCCCAATATAGCTTCTTTAGCCAAACTTCCTCCTTTTGGCTAAATTCTTCCTTATTCCACCCCTTTATTCATTGCTCGTTGTCAGGGGTTACGGCCACCGCTGCAATCTAGCTGCGGTGGCCGCACTTGCGCACCGCCAGACATGCCTCCATCCTCTGTGGTGGCCGGGGTCACGGGAGCGCGCATAGGCAGTGAGGCACACCAGCTTTGCCTGTGCCATCAATCAAAGTAAAGTCTCCGTTCCCCCCCAGACAGCAGCCCTGAACTGCTGAGTTGAGACAACCCCTTTAAGTTTGTTCCCTTGTCTCCCTGTATGCGTGCTCTATGTTTGCAGCCCCTCCCTCCTTACTGTTTGTAGTAGCCATTTTGGTTATGAACCTGCACTAATATCTCCTGTTCTGCTCAACTCTGCCAAATTATCATCTTTTCAATACTGTTTTGGTGCATAACTACAAGATTTCAGCTTGGAATAAATTCATCTGGATTTGCAGCCACCAGCCGCAGGGATATGTGAGTGTGATGATAGATAAGTTGTCACAGTGTACACGGTGTAGCCGGTGGTTTTACTCACGGTTGGTTGAATCTTCCCTGGGCAGTGTGCAGTTGTGTGGAGGGTGGACACGACTTCCCTCGGGGCACGCTCCATTCGCAGGGCTCCAGGATGATCAGTTGAGGTACCCTTGGTGTTGATTTTGACCGTGTCGGACGGCTGGGCCCTGGTGTTTCGTGACGCCAGTGTCTTTTAAGGTAGACACACCCTTGATGTCAATGATGAGGCAGTTTAGGTTGGAAAAATAAACTTTTACTTTTGCCCTGAGGCAATTCTCCTCATAAGTGCAGTTTATAGTTATTTCAGTTCTGTCAATCACTTCTCCAATATGGTCAATCAATTGCTGGTGTTGTAATAATTCCTTTTTAAGTTGGTATTTCAATAAAGTGCTACTTTGCTTTAAGTCTTGTTACACTCCTTTCCTTCTTAGCATGTCAATCCACTTGCACTAGTTCTAGTTTTGGATGATTAATTATAGTATATCTTTATGATACTTCAAGGCAGCTATCCGCCATGGCAGGAATTAGTATTTCAGATACATTACTCCCACGGATGCTGTTACTTCTCTCTATGAATATCCTCACTACCCTGAGGGTTCTCAGTGGGGAAAAATACAACTTGTACCTGGTTGTAAAGTCCTTGTCCAGGTGCATTAAGCTTCTCCTGATCACGTCAGTGCTGACAAAGTCCAATAACCATTTGAATGGAGTTCACCTCAGTCAGGCTCGCTTTATCCAGTTAGTTGCTCAGATACTAGCGGCTTAGAAATCGTAAGTGCCATCGTGGAATCCTGACTTGGCCAGAGCCAGGGAAAATGGCAGCCTCAAGCTGGATGACTGCTCCTACTCTCCTCCTGCTGTTAACTTGAGTTGCTTCTTCTCTCAACTACTAACCAAAACTTCCTGGTTTCCTGTTACTAGGCCTTATATACAAAGGCATGACAGCACCATCTAGTGGTGGTTAGGATTATTACAACACTCAGCCATAAAGGTTTTTCCTATACATTACAAACATTATTCTAGCAGCATACAACATGACAAGGGATGACATGGCTATATAAAATACAGTTTGTAGTGTCCCTTTCACACGACAGGTGGGACACTGCAGATTCTTCACACATGCCTGAGCAGTTGAGTTGATCACTGTCTGATAAGAGTCTGAAGCAAGTACACAGTTCAATACACACTGCAATTGTTACATGGAGCCAGGGTCGGACTGGCCCACCAGGGAGCCGGTGAATTCCTCGTGGGCCCTAGCCTGCACTGTCTGACAAACCCATCTGCCTGTGCACAAGTGCCCTGCCTACTGATGAATATGTATACACATCAGCAGCGCAGTACCTGACTGTCAGACAGTTTCATATAAACTACCTGCTGATCGGGTGTCCAGGGAAGGGAGAAGTTGGTGCCTGTTTTGCTACAGAGACAGGGCCCATATTCTTCCACTGTGCGCCCCTCCTCCTGGTCGGTGAACTACATCTGCATTCGTCATCTTGTTGACGGCAAACAGAGACAGGCTGCGTCCCTAGCTGCCCGCCCACATGCTACAGTCTCTGCAGAGCACGGTGGCTGGTTTACAGTCAACCAGGGTGCTGATTGATGAAGGCACTCTGCACGGAAGATCAGGAGGTGGTCTGTAGAACTTGGAAGAAACAGCCAGCTATAGTCTGAAAGAGAGAGCAAGCAGGCTGGGAAGAGAGTGTCACAGACCAGTCCCCAAGCTAAAATAGGTATTTACTGTGAAAAAAAATGTAATTTCCACATTTGTCCTGCTTTACCCACTGGAAATTGCAACTCCCAGGAAGTCTTGTCAGATGCAGACCTGCTGGGAGTTGTAGCTTTCCTTTCTGCAAAATGCTGCACCCTTAGGCTAGCTGCACAGACTGCAGATTACATGCTGTTTTTCGACATTGATTCTCATGCTGAAAAACCGCAGTGTAAGGGCTCATGCACACGAACATATGTATTTTGCAGTCCGCAAAACACGGATCAGCAAAAAATACAAATGATGTCCGAGTGACATCCATATTGCCTCCTTTTTTTCATGATGCATTGTAACAATGCCTATCCTTGTCCACAAAAAGGACAAGAATAGGACTTGTTCTATCTTTTTTGTGGAACGACCATGTGGATATACGGAAACAGCCTGCCAGACAAGCCTAACACGAGTGTGAAAGAAGCCTAAAGTGAAGAAAATATTCGGCAGCATCATCAATGTAAAAGTTTATTGGAGTGAATACTCCATATGCCACCTCGTACCAACCCTGGCAGGGCCTTTCTCAAGTGTCTTGTAAACTTATGGTCTATTCACTCCAATGAACTTTTGCTGGAAACATTTGCTTCACTTTGGATGTTGTTTAGCCTGGCTGAGGGACTGGGTGGTTCATCTAGGACAAGAAATGTCCATGTGTTAGTGGTGTCCACGCTGCTGACTGTAAATAAAGTTATGAACTAAAAGGTGTCATCGCAATTCTCGCGATACTCTTCTTCTTTGTGTGGTGCCAAATCGATTGGAAGAATTAGTATGCGCGCCATACTGCTTTCACAGTGATACCACAACACATGTTGGTTTCATGGAAAATACTTCACATCCCCCAAGCAAGAGCGCGTTTATTAAAGAGATAGACACTTATATAGTAGGTATGACATAGACAAAAAGGGGTGTTACTTAAGCAGAGTGATTGGTTCTTTGACACAAGGGTGTAGTTCAGGAACTTCAACATTAAGTTCATTGGTTAATTTGAAAGAGGCAAATTAACATGTGTTAGAACAAAGAGAGTGTTCACGTGATTCACATAGCTAACTAGCTGCCATCTAGTGGTCAAAGACGAGTAGTACAGGCTTTACACAATATATATAAAAACCTATCTCTCACAAATCCCTCCTTTTTGCGGGAAATAGACTCAAGGTGAACAGGCAAAGTGAGCTACTCTCCCAACGCCCTAAACAGCGAAGAGCTGGACTTTCCTTATTGCTTCACCAGGTCCCCCCCAACTCCCTTTTGGGTTTGCCTTCACCTTGTCCTATTTACTCCACAACCATCAACAAGGTTTTTATTTACTTCAGGACGGAATTGCATTCTTCATACAGTTGTAATTATTCTTATCTTTGACAGAGTCACAGTACATATGTATGGTGTGGGCATAGACATATTAAACATTTAAAAAAAAAACAATTTTAATTTTCAGCCAGTTCATTCGATAGTCGTCAGTCCCTTCAGATCCTTGATGATACTTCCATCGGGTATTATTCGGAATGTAGGTACAGCTGGAACTTCCAAAGATCTTGTAGACCCCTCCTTTTTCTGCTGTCAAGGACCAGTCGGTTCTGCAGAGTCATCACAGCATCACCGGTTTAATTCACAAATCTCTGTTGATGATAATAGAGATGTTAATCCAATTTATATTTTATTAATACTAATCATTGGAATTAATGACTCAAATCCCACAGCTACTTGACTTCTAGCTTTAAACATTCGTCAGAAACTCTTCTAGGGACTCCTATGGCAACAATGTGTACTTGAGAGTCAAAGGATGTATGACAAAACCCTCTTAACCCCTTCACCCCCGGAGGTTTTTTCGGTTCTGCATTTTCGTTTTGCGCTCCCTGCCTTCAAACAGCCATAACTCTTTTATTTTTCTGTACACATAGCTGTATGAGGGCTTGTTTTTTGCGGGACAAGTTGTACTTTCCAACGCTACCATTTAATATTGCATATGGTGTATTGGGAAGCGGGAAAAAAATTCCAAATCAGGTGAAATTGCAAAAAAAACGCTATTCCGCTACAGTTCTACGGGTTTCTTATTTACAGCGTTCGATGTGCATTAAAACTGACCCGTTATTTTCATTCTACTGGTCAGTACGAATCCAGCAATACCTAATATGTATAGTTTTTCCTGCGTTTTGATAGTGAAAAAAAAATGAGAAAGTTGGCCTTTTTTTTTTTTTTCCCTTGTCATATCTTGACCCCTATAACTTTTTGGTATTTATGTGTACAGAGCTGTATGGGGGCTCATTTTTTGCGGGACAATCTGAAGATTTTATTGATACCATTCTGGGGTGTGTATGACTTTTTGATCACTTTTTATTTAATTTTTTTTAGAAAAAAAAAAGCGACAAAAAACGGCAAATCGCCATTTAGACGCTTTTTTCCGCCACACAATTCGCCGTATTGGATTTTTTTTTTTATATTTTAAAAGTTCGGGCGTTTTCGGTCACGGTGATACCCACGATGTCTATATTTAGTGTTATTTAGGTATTTATTTTTTACTTATACGGAAAGGGGGGTGATTTGAACTTTTATATCTTTTTTATTTTTTATATATTTTTTAACTTTTTTTTTATTTTTTTTTTACTATTTGAAAGCTCAAATATGAGCTTATATATTGTGGCTTTTTTTTTTTTCTTTATGAGCAATCATGGATTTACTAGAGGCAGTTAAATCCATGAATTGCTCATTTCTTATCCTGGCCTGCCATCTAGTGGCCAGAATAAGAATTGCAGTTTGAAAACTGTAATCCGCACCAGCGAGGATTACAGTTTTCATATGGTGTACAGACACCCCGATTGGCCACACGGGTTGTCTGTACACCACCCGGAAGCGGACGCAACTAGATGCCGTGATCACGGCATCTAGTCACCCCGGAAGACGCCGCCGATGTAGTAGGTAGCGGCAAGTCTCTGCTGCGCGCCATACTGCTTTCACAGTGATACCACAACACATGTTGGTTTCATGGAAAATACTTCTCATCCCCCAAGCAAGAGCGCGTTTATTAAAGAGATAGACACTTATATAGTAGGTATGACATAGACAAAAAGGGGTGTTACTTAAGCAGAGTGATTGGTTCTTTGACACAAGGGTGTAGTTCAGGAACTTCAACATTAAGTTCATTGGTTAATTTGAAAGAGGCAAATTAACATGTGTTAGAACAAAGAGAGTGTTCACGTGACTCACATAGCTAACTAGCTGCCATCTAGTGGTCAAAGACGAGTAGTACAGGCTTTACACAATATATATAAAAACCTATCTCTCACAAAGGCGTGTGTTCGTTGCTTATTGAGGAAAACTTTGATGTAGTATGTAGTGCACAATATAATTCTGTTTTGCCCACTGTATTGTGTGCTAAAACGCACATGTTCAAGTACAGTACATGAAAACGAAAATACAGTGGCCCCTCAAGTTACATTATTAATTGGTTCCAGGACAACCATTGTATGTTGAAACCATTGTAAGTTGTGTAATCAGTACCACAGCACCAAAATGTCATCCAAGATAACAAAAAATGAAGATTTAAGAAAAATAAGCAGATAACTAAGACAGATAAGACAAGTCCTTACTTATAACAGTCAGGAATAGCTGATAACTAGTAACTAATACAGATATTTACCAGAGAAGTGACCTTGATTGGTTGAATCTGAGTCTGAGACATTGTATGTTGAGTCTGGTTTCAACTTACGATGGGTCAGAAAAGACCACTGTATGTTGAAAATATTGTATCCTTAGGCCATTGTATCTTGAGGGATCACTGTATTTCCATTTACACTAGCTCTATGGTGGGCCCCCAGAATCAATTCCACTGGTCGGCCCTTGGCACCCCAGTCCAAAACTGCATGGAGCCATTGAGCACAACACTTATGGTCAGGATATTGAGTCACAACACTATGAGACAAGTAATGTTTGTAGGATTTTGTTCCTGAATTGTTGCATTCTGCTCAGTTACAGACTTCTCAGAAGCAGTAGGGAGAGAAAATGTAGATAATTGCTACTGAAATGACAAATTGTTGTTGCTTCCTAAATTATGAATATCCTTTACCTTGTATTTATCTTAAACATTTATTTTTATTTTTTAGGAACCTCTACGGCTAGAGCTTCAAAATGACTGATTCATCGAATTTGCCTAATAACGTTCATGAATGGACAAAAGATCATGTAAAACTATGGGTTACTGGAAAACTGAAGCTTGACCCTGCAGTAGCAGACATTCTATTCGATGAAGATGTGACTGGGAACATCCTAAAAGATTTAACTAAAGAAGACTTCTATAATATGGGAATAAAAAAAGGACCTGCCTCTTCAATAGTTAATAACTTGAAAGCATTGACTGCACAAACTAAGGTCAATGGCCAAAACCGTCCAAGAAATATAAGTGGACAACAAGCACAGCAGGCTAATAGTGCCTCACCACCTGTAGATAAAAAAGACATAAATCCTTTCAAAACAGAAGAAACTTCACACAAAGAACTAGGAAATCCTGAATCAATCAGCTCTGATCAGGTTCAGGGTTTTGTAAGAGTAACACCTCACCCTTTTGATACTACCAGTGGAAGCAAATCCTATACTAAACACTATCTTCTAGCACATGAGACGGGCCCATTTAATTATATTGACCCAATTCATGAATTCAAGGAGTTTACCAACACATTGAATGCCACAAAAGAGGATAAAAAAATGAAATTCTGCAACGAAGTTTTTAGGTTTGCAGCTGCATGCATGAATGCACGTACAAATGGCACCATTCATTTTGGAGTGCGGGACGACCCACATGGTGAAATAATTGGTGTTCCTGTTGCCAACAGTGAAATGTATGTCCAGTGCTTTGATCAAATGATTGGCACCTACTTCGAAAAAAACCAATTAAATTTGGCAAAAAAATGCATACGTCCACCCCGTTTTGTCAGTGTGCTACATGAGCAGAACACTAGGACTGATTTAGTGGTTATAGAAGTAGACGTGGTTCCTGAGCATGCTTATTGTAAGTCACAAATATTTGATATATTCCAGTATGTTTGTACAGAAAGTGTGAACAAAGTGGGCAAAGTAGACAAAAAGTGGAAAAAAAGTAAAGAAAAATATTGTTATCTTCGAGATGGTGGGAGTTCTAAAGATATGTTAGCAAACCTACAAAAGGATTCCAGTATGACATCACTTTTTTCTGACATGGAAGCTAGGGATGAAGGTCGAAAAAAAGCAGAAGATAAGAGGGAAAAAAAGCAAAAGTGTAACCAAGTAGATGGGTCTAAACTTTCTCGCTTACTAACAGGAAACCGGAACTCATTGGATAATTCTTACTATAAATGGTACATTTTGGTTGCCAATAAATGCCACGAATCTCATAAAAACCATTTGGGCTTCATCCAGGAATTAAACTGGTTTGCTATTCTTGATTTTGATCATAAGTCACTCACAAATGGCTTATGTAAAGTCTACCAAGAAGAGAGGAAACCAAATTTACATTTTCCTCATCAGTACCCAAAAATAGAGAATTTCACACAGGAAAATATTGAAGAACTTAAATTATATCAACAGCCCAGCTGGATTTTTTGTAATGGTAGACATGATCTTCAGAGCGAGAACTTCCAACCACTAAATCATAGTATGTGGCAGGAGAAAAAAGCAGATGATGTCAGAAATCTGGTTTCTATTTTCTCCAAAAAAGACATAATGGAGCAAGGGAAATTTCTTGTTGTGTTTTTATTACTGTCTACTGTTGAAGATCCTATGGATCCTATGAATGAAGTGTTCCGTGCATTTTTCCAAAAACTTAAAAGTATGACCGACATATTATGTATTTGTGGAAATGAAGAAACTTTTGAGAAGTGGAAAGATCTGCAAACAAAATTGATGGGAAGAAGTCTTAAAGAAATGGAAGAGAGGTGTATTTATAACCTTGACATTGAAAATTTAAATGGGACTATTCTTAGACTAAAATCTACTACGCGGTCAGGTAGTCGCTTCTTGCCATCACATGGTGGTTCCTCTACCATTTTACATAGGAAAGATGAAGACCTCATGACATCTTTAGATATTCTTTGTGTAAATGAATGTCAGGATACAGAGATAGAGAGTAATACTTCTACATTTAATGAATTTTTGAAGACTCATGAGGAACATTTTTACAAAGGAGGGAAAGCAACATGGTGGAATTTCTATTTCTCATCCAAGCAACACACTGGGCCATTTATTAAAAGAGATGTCTATGAAAATTTAAAAGAACAGGTAGAATCATGGTCTAAATGTGAGAAACAAAGAAGTGTAAAAATAATTACCTTGTTTCATCACCCTGGATGTGGAGGTACCACAACAGCAATGCATGTCCTCTGGGAGCTGCGAGAAAAGTTCCGCTGTGCCGTATTAAACACAAAGACTGATAATCTTTCAGATATTGGAAAAGAGGTGGTCAGTCTTGCAGTTCATGGTTCACCTAGTAAGGAATGTTACCCAGTCTTACTCTTAGTAGATGATTATAACGATGAGGAAAGTGTGTCCATCTTAAGGAATTATATCCAGTCAGCAATTGCAGAACGATATATAAGATATGAGACTCCAGTTGTGATCATATTAAGTTGTATGAGATCTCAGGAACCTGAGAAACGTGCAAAATCCAATTGCACAAACAGTGTTGCTTTAACATATAAACTTTCTACAGAGGAACAGAGAGCATTTGCAACAAAATTAAAAGAAATGGAAATGCAACATAAAAACCCAGATAATTTCTACTCCTTTATGATCATGAAGAATAATTTCGATAAGTCCTATATTGAAACTACAGTGCGAAACACTCTAAAAGGCTTAAACAGTGCAAGCAAAACAACCCAGCTCATTTGCTTCCTTGCCCTTCTTAATAAATATGTGCCAGATTCAACCATTTCTGCATCTATGTGTGAGGAGTTTCTTGGTATAACAGCAAAAAAAGCATACTGGCAACCGGAGAGCATTGAAGATACTGTAGGCTCTTACTCTACGATATTAATTCGCACAGAAGTGGAAGAAAGTGGGAGATATGAAGGACTGCGTATAATCCATCCATTGATTGCATGTCAATGTATAGAGGAGTTAAAGAGCACATATGACATACAGCAAAGTAGGATCATGTTGAATATGTTGCAAACCAATGTATTTCATGATATTGGAATTGGCAGAGAAATGTTAATTCAAAACATGCAAAATATGCTGGTCAAAAGACATCGGAAGGAACACGGAGATGATACCGATACCTCGTTTTCACCTTTAATTGAGGAAATACAGAAGGCTGAGGGAAACTCAATAGTTGAATGTGTTCTCAAAGAAGGCACAATAAGATTTAACAAGAGCCCTTACATCTGCCAGGCATTAGCAAGACACTTCTACATTAGAGACAAGAAGTACAATGATGCCTTCGTGTGGGCAGAAAAGGCAGTAAGCATTGCACCTACAAATTCCTTTATTTTAGACACTTTAGGTCAGATCTACAAAAGCCAGTTAAAAGACATGTTGGACACAATAACCAAAGACAATCCCATATCACCAGAACAACTTGACAACCTACTAAAAATTGCTTATACTGCATCACAGACCTTCAAGACGTGTCAAGAACAAACCGAAAAGACAGAGATAGAAAGATCTGAATCTGAAAAATCTAAAGGTAGACATTACAATGTGTACAACACAGGGTATCTGGGCCAGATTGAGGTTTGCCTGTACACAGTAGATATTCTTCATTTTTTACCATGGATCAACTCGAATGACAGCCTGTCTCGTAAACACCTGACACAGTACTTGTCTGGTAAGTGGGATATTTCAGTAGACAATGCCAGCGAAGCTTATGAGGAGTTCCATAGTGTTCTCAGTGACCATAGACCATTTCTAATAAAGCTAAAATCTTGTTTAAAAAAAGCGTTTGACGTCTTCCAAGATTATTACGTGTACATGAAGGAGAAGACTGTTTTTGAGGAAAGCACAGAGTTTAAAATCCGTGTCAGAGTCTCTAAACATCGTAAAAAATACAACCAGTATTTCTGTGATCATGACTTAATGCAGATTACCAACGAAAAAGACCAAAGAAAGAAAAGCCCCCTACAACGTAAAGAAGAGTACAGGGCAGGTTTGGAAAAATACAAAGCCGATAGGTTCTCGGGAATCTTAGAATATCTTACAGATCATAAAATGGATGATAAAATGATGGAAACCATTGTCAAAACATACAAGTATTTGCTAGAGAACTCCACACATGACTCATATGATCTTCTTAGGGACAAACAAAATTTCATCTTAGCAAATATCGTACTTCATTCCATTTCTCCAAAATCTTCTGAGATTACACCAGTGGAAACCCTGGAAAAGCATCTTAAAGAGATAATGAATAACATTGGGCTTGATCACAAATACCCAGAACCCTATTTCTTGGCCTCACTACTTTTCTGGCCACAAAACCCTCAGAAACTGGATTCCAATTCTAAGCTCATAGCCGAGTATGTCATCTCTATGAGAAAGTCTTTCAGAGGCAAATATAGGCAAATGAGTCGTGCCAAGCAACCTTTAGCACATTTCTATCTCGGTAAAAATTCTGGTTTAAAAAGGATAATTCACAAAGGAAAAATAGATCAATACTTTTCTGACGTCCCAGTATCAGATTTAAATGCTCTCTGGCTGAATGGAGAAATATGGAAAAAGTCAGAGATTAAAGATCTCCTCCTCCGTGTAAACGGCAGAACTGAAGAAGACGACAAGATCTACGTGGAGTGCAGCAATAAAATCAGTATTCCAGTTCGCCCAGTTTATCTCGGGCAGCTTAGAAGTGGTAGAAGTATTGAGCGAGTGACTTTCTACTTGGGATTTTGCATTGATGGACTAATTGCTTATGACATAGAAATCATGAAATAATTTGTTGGATTGCTTGTTCTCTTTTCCAGTCCAGCAGAAGAGCCCCTTGAACTTCTAAGAGTAAGATCACCTACGTTATGTGTTTCACAAGTGCTCGAGGGGGGTACTGCTTGAGTAACATCTTTTGCAGTTAAATTTTATTAGTCTATAGAGAAAAGTATACATTTAAAGTTTAATGAGACACTACCATCATTTTAAGGCTAGGGTATGTTTTTTTTTTTCTCTAAAAACCAGGTGATTGGATTTCCGGATGTAATTTTTTGAAGTCACTCCATTATACTACTTCTTGTCCCGTCTCGATCACTTGCTTTTTATTTGGACTTCTAGCATGGCAAACAGTCTCGCTTAAAGGGGTTATCCAATTACTAATGTAAATAATGAAAATCAGGCATCATATAGTACATGGCAATACCTTTCAAACATGGCTATAACCAGCCCTGTACCTCACATGGATCCAGAGATCTCCACATTCATTTCTCTGCTAGATTTATATCAAGCTGACAGCTCAAGGGGAGTGTCATCTCTGCTGTAGCTCAAGGGGCGTGTCCATGCTCTCCCTATCACAGCTCAGGAGGCGTGTCCATGCTCTCCCTATCACAGCTCAGGAGGCGTGTCCATGCTGTCCCTATCACAGCTCAGGAGGCATGTCCATGCTCTCCCTATCACAGCTAAGGAGGCAGTTGAAAGATGAAACTGAGCATGTGCGGCCTTCTCAGTGAGCCAGACAAAGAAATAAGAAAAAAAAAAAAAAAACAGATGCATTTATTGAATAACTCAGTGGCTATGCTAAATTTGTTATTAAATGCAATTACAAAAGAATTCAGATCCAGGAGCTGGTTTAAAATCTGTAGAATATTTTTCATGGGACAACCCCTTTAACACTCTCACTTAGACCATCTCTGTAGTAAATCGAATGGAACATCACATATTACACTGATACATGCAATACTCTTCGGTGGGCATCTTTATCTAGGCTTCTCAAGAGAACAATAGAGCGGTCATATAATGTTTTGCAAATTCTACACCTACTGTTATAATGAGGATTGCCCTGCAGATAGCATATTCCCTTCACAGTAGCAGTAAGTTAACAATGGATTACCTATCTATATAGACGTTTTAGCTCTCTGTGCTGACTGCTATAGAAAGACATTATTGTGTACTTAATTTTTTAATAGCATAGTACAGCGGAACTGAAAAAGAAAAACTGCTAATAATTTTACAAGAAAAGTAGTTCTATGAATTTTGAGTTAAAAATACCCCTTTCTGATGGAAGTGTTCCATTTACAAACATCTAATGTGGTCTGAAAAGGAAATTAATCATATATAGCTTTTCTATTAATCAATTGCCAACATTATATTCTATGCATTGTATGATTTAAACTTTAGCCTACTTAAAGAAGTATTTAGATGTGCTAAATGCAGAATTTGTGGTAGGACTCTGGTACTGCCATTCTGACGTTGAGGCACCAAGATGATGCATCATTCAGATAAGACAGCTAGGATGGTGGGAGACCGCACTGTAAACAACATAATCCTTATAGAAATCTATTAACCTCTGATGTTAAAGGGAATGTCTTTTGTGATCCAGTCTGCACTACTTTATTACGTGAACATGTTCACATTGATGCGATAATAAATCACTGAACTGCAAAGAAGCTAGTGCCAGTCTTTCTGCAACTGTTAAAGGGAATGTCATCATAAAATGACCTATTGTTTAAATTATATTTTTATGTTTAACATATTTATAAAGAGTTTTTAAAGGGAGTCTGTCACCTCATAGGCCCCTATAAAGTAGTAAAACAGCCCCATAGCACTTGTTATAAATAAAGTATTGGTACCTTTTGCGCTGTCTTGTGATCTTCAGAACTGCCAAAAACGTACTTTAATTGATATGCTAATGAAGCGTCGGAAGAGCCCGGAGGCGGGGTTTACCGCCTTCGAGCCCGGGCTCCTGTCCTTTTTTAAAGTTATTCCCCGCCCCAGCAACTGCCTGCGCCCGCCCTGCATGTCACCATGGTCCTCCTTCTTCTTCAGCAAGATCCCGCGCCTGCGCCTTCCTGCGCTTGTCTGGACCAGATTTCGCGCCGTTGGACATGCGCATGTGCACTAGGTACGGCGATGCCGTGCCCAAAGTGGGCATCACAGTGCGCATGCCCCGTCCCGGCGAGAGACTGCGCAGGCCGCGCGGGATCTTGCTGAAAAAGGAGGACCATGGTGACGTGCAGAGCGGGCGCAGGCAGTTTCTGGGGCGGGGAATAACTTTAAAAAAGGACAGGAGCCCGGGCTCGAAGGTGGCAAACCCCGCCTCCGGGCTCTTCCGACACTTCATTAGCATATCAATTAAAGTACGTTTTTGGCAGTTCTGAAGATCACAAGACAGCGCAAAAGGTACCAATACTTTATTTATAACAAGTGCTATGGGGCTGTTTTACTACTTTATAGGGGCCTATGAGGTGACAGACTCCCTTTTAATGTTTTTAATTTTCCTGCTTACCTATACACAGAGGTGATATAATTACAGGCAGTATTAGAATGACACATAAGACAGGATTCACTATTCACAATAGATGATTGTCAAAGCTTATCTATTCTTTACTTGTATAATGATCTCTGCACAGATCACAGAGCATGCCTAGAAAACCCTCCTATAGAAGTCAATAAGCTGTCCTCATATTCATTGTGTCTATTGCTCATGTGACTGCTGTAAAGCAATTTTCTTAATGCTTTCTAAATGCTGTTAGGAACAACTAAGGCAAGATGGCTTCTGCCATAATCATGTTCAGGAAGGAGAATTAAAAAATATGTAATAAAAACAGATTTAAAAAAAAAATATACATATTGCTATATGATTTTAACTGGAAGATAACATTTTCGGTGACATATTTCCATTAAATATAACAAAAAAAAAGTTACCACCTCTTCCACAATTTTACTTTTAAAAATAAATAAGCAATAAAATTAATAAATAAATTAATAAAATTGGTATCATTGCGTTCGTAAACATCCGAACTATTAAAATAAAAGCATTTATTGGGTGCAGTGAACACCATAATGGATAAAATATTTGCCATTTTTAGTACTTCGCCCCTCAAAACAAATTGATCAAAAAGTGGCCCCCAAAATATTAGTTTTACTGTGAATTCTAAGATCCAGGAATAAGATAGGCTTACACAGGCTAGGTGAATTAAACAGTTTACTAAGTGTGAGTAAATACAGAAAATAGAAAACTCACATAGTAAAAACAATCACTCTGACCTGTGTTCACTGGTCTAGCTCCCTCGTTAACAATCCGGGCATCATCCATAGCTGACACTTTATTGTGTCCTATCAGTGGCACAGACACATAGCTGGTGGAATACAAGAAGTAGAGCCTGCTGACATCCTTCCTTACCGATGTTCCACTCCACGTGCTGTCCACATCTGTACTTCTGTTCCGCAGTCCCACAAAAAAGACAGAATATGTCCTATTCTTGTCCATTTTGTGGACAAAAATAGGCATTTTTGCAATGGGTCTGCAAAAAAAAGGATGCAGTATGAATGCCACATGGATCCATATTTTGTGGACCACTAAATACATACGGTCGTGTGAATGCCCTTAGGCGCATCTTACTCCAGTGCAAGGAGATCAAGACTTATGTATGAGAATGTCAGTCTTTATAAATCCCCCCCCAATGTCCCCAGTACCTGCACATTATCCAGTGTATTCATGAAAGTAGCCAGATTTTATGGAAATTTTTGCAAATTTTTATGGAAACAGGATACATTTATAGCATAAAATTATCTGGTTTGTGAAAGGTACTTGCCACCTGTATAACATGCATTTACAGCAACTCACATGGCATGTTAATGTTATCACTATATAAACTTTTACTAAACTTTCCAGGGTTGGGTCCCAAGCAAGTGCCAACAATCCCTTGACTTTAAAGGGGTTCTCCGAGTTATATAGATGACCTATCCTCAGGACACCCGGCACCCCCGCAGATCAGCTGTTTGAAGAGGAGGCGCGTGCCGTACCAGCGCTGCCACCTCTTCACTGTTTACATGCTGTCCGTAACGGGGGTAGTGATGAGTAGGTGTAATTACACCTCACCGCCCCATTGATTTCTATGGGAAGAATCGCTATGACACGCATAGAACTACCAGGCAGGCTCAGACCGAGCCAATGCAATGTCTTTGTCATGGACTGGAGGCATAGACGCAAGTCAAATCACCCAAGACAAGTAACTTACATGGAAGAAGAAGACTTTGATGCGGAGGGTTTGTGGCAGTCATAATAATACTCCACTAATTCGCCAACGTGGGAACTCACCCCAGGCTGACAGGACAAAGTGCTACAAAAGCCCGGTGAGGTGACAATAATAACCGTCAAGGTAAAGTGAACACCTGGATCCATGTCTTACAGCAAAGACTAGAGGGACAAGAGTAAGGAGCCAAGTAGCTGAGATCAACCAGTCAGCAGCACCCCAGTGTTGGTTACAGCATGACCAGCCAGACACCACAAAAGAGTGGGTTACCCAAAGTACAGAAAAAGGTAAAAACGTACAGCACTTGTTTATGGCACTGATGAGACCCAACCCTGAAAGAAAAGCTGTGTTTGAAGGTTTTATATTACTTATTGTGACCCTATGGTTTAGGTTTATAATCATAATGAATGTAACTACATTCTTGTATCACTAACTAGAAGGTCAGCAAACATTTTATAATGTGGTGATGTGCCGATTGCTTTTCTTGTTTAGATTTTATATACCATTTTCTGCCTTTTTATGTGCCTTTGCGTGCAGTGTACCTCCAGCTTGTAAAAGAGGCATGGGAACTATTGAATAATCAATTGTCATTATTGTACTCTATGTAGTATGTATAGATGTGCTAGGATGGGATTTGAGGTGTGGCTTTACTACCGCCACACTGATGTTAAAGGGGCACTAGGAGGAGGCTTCATTCAGATAAGAGCTCATGCACACAGTCATTGCCCGGCCTTGGCCTTTTTTGTGGGCCACTTGAATGGATCCGCAATCTCGGAGGTGCGATGCCGAACGGAGGCACGGATCGAAAGCCCACAGAAGCACTACAGAGTGCTTCTGTGGCGTTTCTGTTCATGCCTCCGCACCGCAAAAGCCCCTTGTTTTGGGCAAGGAAGCCAGATACCTGACCATCACTTTTTGGTGGGGCTCTCCATGCAGCAGGTATCTAATTATTTCTATTTTCTACTCTTAATCTCTTACCTACCTATGCAAATCGCTAAACTCTGCTAAAACGTTCTTTGTGAGATAGACTTTTATTTGAAGACGTACCAGGACTACTTTGATCCTAATAATTTCCTACTTGCATCAATTCAGGGTTTAAGAAATTATCTAGTCATATCGGAATACACTATATGAACAAAGTATTGGGTCACCTACACATTACACTTACAGAAACCTTTATGACATCCAATTCTACATTCAAATGGGGCCGGAGCGGAGTTCCGGCTGCACATGTGCACTAGTAGCAGCACGGATCACCAGGCGGAACAGCCTGCCGGACAATCATGACGCTAGTGTGAAAGTAGCCATAGACTTGCATTAGAGCTTTAATGATACTCAATGGCAATGACAGAGCAGTTTTTCCAGACATAACAACAGAGCTAAAACCGGACATTCAAAAGGTCAATCTGGTTTTGGCGGTAAACATCTGGCTTTTTCCCTCCAAAACATGCTCTTCTTTAAAGCCAATGATAGCTGTGTAAAATTACCAGCTTTTTATTTAAAATCCCAAAAGTCTCTCGGTATTCATTAACCCTTTTCTACGGAGCCTTGCAAATACAGTACACATGAACAGGTTATATATCACAACATACATATAAAATGCAATTAAATAGTATTAAACTGTGCAGGTTAACCCTTTCAAGTGAAATAAAGTAAGAAATTTCTAACTTTGCATAGAAGAAACAGGGGCAAATGTCCACAAATGCCCAGACTTTACAGTACCCTTGCTTCAGGGCACCACACCTTCTTCTCCATCAATCTTTACAAAAAAATAGCAAGAGGCCAGAAGCCTAACTAATAAAACTGGTGAACTGGAATTAGTGATGTGTGAGGAGAACTATGACATAGTGGGAATAACTGAGACATGGTTGGATGATAGCTATGACTGGGCAGTTAATGTACAGGGTTACAATCTTTTTAGAAAGGATCGTCAAAACCAGAGAGGGGGAGGGGTCTGCCTTTATGTAAAGTCCTGGTTAAAGCCCACACTCCGGGAAGATATAAGTGAGGGACATGAAGATGTGGAGTCGCTGTGGGTAGAAATAAATGGAGCCAAAATCAATAATAAAATACTAATAGGAGTTTATTATAAACCACCTAATATATCAGGGGCCACAGAAAATCGACTTCTAAATGAAATAGACGAGGCGGCAAATCAGAATGAGGTTGTTATTATGGGGGACTTCAACTACCCAGATATAGACTGGGAAACTGAAACCTGTATATCTCATAAAGGAAACAGGTTCTTGGCAATAATCAAAGACAATTACCTTTTCCAACTGGTTCAGGACCCCACTAGAGGGACGGCCATACTGGACTTAGTATTAACCAATAGACCTGACAGAACAACAGCTGTGCAGGTTGGGGGACACCTGGGTAACAGTGACCATAAAATAAAAAAAAAAAATAATTACCTTTAAATTGTCATTAAAAAAAGCATTTCTTCAGGGAGGAACAAAAATACCAAACTTCAAAAATGCTAAATTTAGCCACCTAAGAGAGGCCATAGGCATAACTAACTGGGACAAAATCCTCGAAAATAAAAATACAGCCACAAAATTTTAAAAGCATCCTAATATCTAATTGTGAGAGGTACATACTGTATAGGAATAAAATGATAATAAACGAGAAAAAAACAATGTGGATAAATAGAACTGTAAAGAAAGCAATAAATGACAAAAAGAAAGCATTTAAATCACTAAAACAGGAGGGGAGCGAGGAAGCGTTGAAAAACTATAAGGAAAAAAATAGAATTTGTAAAAGACAAATAAAAGCAGCCAAACTAGAGACTGAAAGACTAATTGCTAAAGAGAGTAAAACTAACCCTAAAATGTTCTTCAATTATATAAATACTAAAAAGTATAAATCTGAAGGTGTCGGCCCCATACATAGTAATGAGGGGGGAGTAGCAGAGAGCGATGAGGAGAAAGCAAAACTCTTAAATATTTTTTTCTCCACTGTATTCACTGAGGAAAATAAACTGTCAGATGAAATGCAGAATATAAAAGTGAATTCCCCTTTAAAAGTGTCCTGTCTGACCCAGGAAGAAGTACTGGGGCGTCTTAAAAAGATTAAAATAGACAAATCGCCAGGACCGGAAGGCATACACCCCTGTATCCTAAGAGAATTAAGTAATGTCATTGCCAGACCCTTATTCTTGATATTTAAGTACTCTATACTGACAGGGAGTGTTCCACAGGATTGGCACATAGCAAATGTGGTGCCAATATTCAAAAAGGGTCCAAAAACAGAGCCCGGGAACTAGAGGCCGGTAAGTTTAACATCTGTAGTGGGTAAACTAAGAGATGCTATCTTGGAGTACCTCAATGAAAATAAGCAAATAACTCCATATCAGCATGGCTTCATGAGGGATTGGTCGTGTCAAACCAATTTAATCAGTTTCTATGAGGAGGTAAGTTCTAGACTTGACCGCGGGGAATCAATGGATGTCGTATATCTGGACTTCTCCAAAGCATTTGACACGGTACCGCATAAAAGGTTAGTATACAAAATGAGAATGCTTGGCCTGGGAGAAAATGCCTGTACGTGGGTAAGTAACTGGCTCAGTGATAGAAAACAGAGGGTGGTTATTAATGGTACATACTCATATTGGGTCACTGTCACTAGTGGGGTACCACAGGGGTCAGTATTGGGCCCTATTCTCTTCAATATATTTATTAATGATATTGTAGAAGGTTTGCACAGTAAAATATCAATTTTTGCAGATGACACTAAACTGTGTAAAGTAATTAACACAGAAGAGGACAGTACACTGCTACAGATGGATCTGGATAGACTGGAGGCTTGGGCAGAGAAGTGGCAGATGAGGTTTAACACTGACAAATGTAAGGTTATGCATATGGGAAGGAATAATGCAAGTCACCAGTACATACTAAATGGTAAAACACTGGGTAACTCTGACATGGAAAAGGACCTAGGAATTTTAGTGAACAGCAAACTAAGCTGCAGAAACCAGTGTCAGACAGCTGCTGCCAAGGCCAATAAGATAATGGGTTGCATCAAAAGAGGCATAGATGCCCGTGATGAGAACATAGTCCTGCCACTTTACAAATCACTAGTCAGACCGCACATGGAGGACTGTGTACAGTTCTGGGCTCCTGTGAACAAGGCAGACATAGCAGAGCTGGAGAGGGTTCAAAGGAGGGCAACTAAAGTCATAACTGGAATGGGTGGACTACAGTACCCAGAAAGATTATCAAAATTAGGGTTATTCACTTTAGAAAAAAGACGACTGAGGGGAGATCTAATAACTATGTATAAATATATCAGGGGTCAGTACAGAGATCTCTCCCATGATCTCTTTATCCCCAGGACTGTGACTGTGACGAGGGGACATCCTCTGCGTCTGAAGGAAAGAAGGTTTGTTCACAAAAATAGAAGAGGATTCTTTACGGTAAGAGCAGTGAGACTATGGAACTCTCTGCCTGAGGAGGTGGTGATGGTAAGTTCACTAAAAGAGTTCAGGAGGGGCCTGGATGTATTTCTGGAGGGTAATAATATTACAGGTTATAGTTACTAGAGAGGGGTCATTGATCCAGGGAGTAATTCTGATGCCTGATTGGAGTCGGGAAGGAATTTTTTCCCCTAAAGTGAGGAAAATTGGCTTCTACCTCACAGGGGTTTTTTGCCTTCCTCTGGATCAACTTGTAGGATAACAGGCCGAACTGGATGGACAGAGGGCTTTTTTCGGCCTTATAAACTGTTACTATGTTACTAAGAGCACATCATAGACAAAACCACTTTAATGGATCAATACTTTTTGTGTATCACTCACCTAAAGTCGTTGTGCTGAGGGAACAACAAACTAAAAGGCCTCAGTTACAATCTTCTGGCTACAGGTCACCATCCTCACTGTCTCTCCACATGTTGGGACTAGAATCGCAACAGGTTAGCTTTGAAAAAAATGGGGAACTTCGGACAGGCTGGCAGCACTACCTTCAAGGATAGTTTCTGATGTGTAGATATTAAATATATAGTATGCTTTATTATTGTACATATGACACGTTTCAGAACTGTACCAGTCCCTTCATTAGATATAGAAACAACATAAAATGGCAGAGACTGTTTTGGCCGTCAAACCCTCCCAAATTAGCATATATAAATGTTGGCAAATAAAATAAAACATATAAATGAATAAATATAAAAAATGTACAATTTCATAGATGAAAATGTGGTGTCAAAACAAGTAATAGTAATTGTATTCTTCGTAATAATAAACTCAATACAAGTGGCAATTATAGAGACTAAGAGGATATTGTAGATATTGAGCTCCCTAATAAAAGGAAAAAGAAAAGAAATAGAAAAAATAGCAACTGTTTAAAACAACTATGCCTCAAACACTCTTTCCTAAAATACACTACTCCCAAAAAGGGATATTTGGCTTGTGGGTGAAATTTTAGGATGAACCTCTAACCTTTACAGGTGAACTTAATGTGCACAACTTGCTGTTCTTTAACAAGTTGTTTAATGGCAAAATTCACAACAGGTGTTTGATCCATGAATTGTCCAATACATTTCCTGGTTTCATTAGAATTGGTATTTAAACAATCCTCCTCATCATGCTGTTTTGACATCATGAGACCAAGACGACACCTAACAATTGATTAACAGTACCTCACCACTGCAAAGCTTCAAGCAGGATGTTCTCAGACAGAAGTGGCCTCTGAGCTTAGGGTGTCACAGAGTTTCATTAGCAGGTTGCAATAGAGATACAAAGACAAAAGAGAGACTGGAAGAGTCCTGGAAAGGCATACAGTAGAAGTGGACGTCTTTAGCCACATCCCACACTGATGACCGCTTGATTGTCAACAATGCCCTGCAGAACCGGATGATGAATGCCACACAACTCTAGGCACATTTAAGGGAGGTGAGAGACACCCAAGTGTCACTTCAGACCGTTCAAAACTATTTACATCAGCGTGGTCTGCGTGCTAGACAACCTGCAAGGTTACCTGACCACACCACCAGACGTAGGCATCATTGTCTTGCTTGGGCCAGGGAGCATCTACGCTGGACGAGGGACCAGTGGGCCTCAGTGCTGTTCACTGATGAAAGTTAAATCATGCTGAGCAGAAATGATGGCCGCCAACGATGTTGGAGACATCAAGGACAGCAATATGCATCAGCCACTATTGTCATCAGATGAGCCTTTGGTGGTAGTGGTGTTACAGTGTGGACAGGTGTGTCTAACCAATACAGAACTGCCCTACACTTTGTGAATGGTCCAGTGACAAGCCCATACTGCTTGAATAACATAATTAATACAGTCATTCTGCCTCTTCATGAACAACACAGGCCTAATGTCATCTTCATGGAGGCCAATGCACCAGCTCATCGCATACTGAATACTGAGAGACTTTTGGGACTTTAAATAAGACTGAGGGACCTCAAATGGAGTGGCCTGCACTTTCTCCAGACCTGAATCCAATTGAAAACCTATAGGTTCAGCTGAGTCGTTGTGTAGAGGCTCGTAACACTGTACCTTACAACCTCAATGACCTGAGGGCCACCCTTCAAAAAGAGTGGGATGGCATGCCTCAGAAGATAATTAGTCGACTTGTGAACAGTATGAGACATCGTTGTCAAGCTGTAATTGATGCTCAAGGCCACATGACAAGTTTTTGAGACATTGGCATTTTTGTGGCTGTATACCCAGCACTGGTGGTGGCTTTTGTTTCAGTAAATTGCTTGAGATGAGGAAATCACCATTGCTACTTCTACTGAAATACCCAACTTTCATCATATAATATCACTGGAACGGGTACTTTTTACTTTTTCCATAAATTCCCCCGAAAGCCAAATATCCCTAACTTTTTGAGAGAAGTGTAGCTACAAGATAAGCTGTAGCCTGTTGTTTGAATGAAACCATCACTACATTAAAGACTGGTCCTCTGTGGACCAAGTGGAATATGTAGCTTCTAAAGAGCAATAGATTCATGTTGGTTCCGTTCCTAGCGGCGGAAATAACCCAACATTCCAGCCTATGCAAATTTTTATGGAGCCTTTGAGAGGGTACATATTTAGAATAATAATCTCTATAAAGGTTATATGGTGCATACACCCATTGAAAAATAACGCACCCAGATAAATATATGATAGAAAATATGTCTCAGGCAGATATGTAAATGATTACAGGTGTGATCTGATTCAACACTGGGTCTTGCCGCAAAAGGGAATAAAAGTCCTTCCCCCGCTGCCCTATAAAAAGACTCTCAGGGGCTACTTTTGGACAGTGTACCTCTTGGTGTGAGTTCAGACTTCTAGACATGCCTCTACAACACACTGGATGACAATTTGCCCAGTTAACAGATTTTGAAAAGGGGAGAATCACTGGACTGAGAGAAGCAGGACAGTTGTTTCAACAAATTAGCCACCATTTATCTAATTCTGACCTAGTTGCTACAAGTTGTTGAGAGCAGTGGTTTACGTGAGGGCACATGCTATAGCAAACAGGCTCCGGGCAGCCCAAACAGACCACCGTAGAGAATTGTTTGATCTGCCGACAAGCATGAGCAGCTCCCACAGTTTAGTTGTCCACCAAGCAGACACAGGGGGCACCTTTATTACACACCTGTGTCTCTGTCCGGACCATTTCCAGGTGCTTAGTAGAAGGAAATTTGGTGTTATGGTGTCCATTACATGTCCTGCTATTGACAGCCAGACACCGTCTCCTTCATTTGCAGTAGCTTTGTGAACAAGAAACCTGGACTTCTATGAACTGGAACCATATTATCTTTATTGATGAATCCTGGTTCTGTTTGTGATCTGATGACAGTCAGGTTCAAATATGGGGGCTTTGTGGTTGTGCGCTTCAATCTTGCTTTTGCTGTAGAGCGACACACTGACCCAACTGCTGGTGTGATGATCTCGGGACCCATTGCATATGACAGTTGGCTGCCACTAGTAGTGATACAGGCAGGAAATCCTGTGGCCACATGTGTTCCTCTCATGGCATGGCTTCCAAATGCCATTTCTCAGCAGGACAATGCTCATCCACACACAGCAAGGGTTTCCCAGGAATGCCTCCTCCAGATTACACTAAGGCCCTATTCACACGTCCGTATATTTGCGGGCTCGCAAATATCTGGGGGCCGCCTGGCGTGTGTTCCGCAGCGCTCGGAACACACGCCGTGCGGCCCCATTGAAGATGCCTATACTTGTCTGTGCGCACGGACAAGTATAGGACATGCTTCATAGAGGTGAATGGGGCCGCCTCAATTCCCGCAATTTTGCGGATAGATGCGGCCCCATACACACGGTTGTGTGAATGGGGCCTTACTTGGCTGCCCGATCACCAGATTTATCACCAATCCAGCATCCATGGGACCAGCTTGGACACCAGCTTCACCAACCTACAAGTGTGTAGGATCTACAGGCCCAGCTGTAACATCTGTGGGCAAATGTGCCAGAAGTACCATAAAGAACCTGTATGCCTCCATGTCCAGGCTAGAGGCTGTATCTCATTTTGTATCCAGGCTAGAGGCTGTATCTCATCTTGTATCCAGGCTAGAGGCCGTATCTCATCTTGTATCCAGGCTAGAGGGCGTATCTCATCTTGTATCCAGGCTAGAGGGCGTATCTCATCTTGTATCCAGGCTATAGGCCGTATCTTATCTTGTATCCAGGCTAGAGGCTGTATCTCATCTTGTATCCAGGCTACAGGCTGTATCTCATCTTGTATCCAGGCTAGAGGCCGTATCTCATCTTGTATCCAGGCTAGATGCTATCTCATCTTGTATCCAGGCTAGAGGCCGTATCTCATCTTGTATCCAGGCTAGATGCTATCTCATCTTGTATCCAGGCTAGAGGCCGTATCTCATCTTGTATCCAGGCTAGATGCCGTATCTCATCTTGTATCCAGGCTAGAGGTGGCCCAACAAGGTCCTAGAGCCTACTTTTAATTGTACAGTTTTCTCTAATAAACTTGTCCTTTCCTCTAATATTGTAATCACTTCCATATATGATCGTTACAGTTACACAGAGAAAGCTTAATCCCAACATCTCCTTATTGGTGAGTTCATTTTTTTGTCAGTGGGTGTACATACAGATTATTATTTTTTATTTGGAAAGGAGGTCAGGATACAGCAGACATGTTTTGTATGGAGCCGATTAGATAAAAACACCAGTAGATCTGAGATTGAATTCATGGAAATTATTATTTCTCATAGTAGATAGTAATAGCTACCTGCATTTTTCGAGTAACCATTACAAACAATGCTTGCTAAACCTACCCTACAGTCAGTTAAAAACAATAAGGAAAAATTGTACAGAAAATGTTACCTTTGTCACCTTTGTGTAATACAGCAAAAAAAAAAAAAACCTCAGCCAACTTGATTGTTCAGAAGTACAACCTAAAAAAGTAATACAAAAAATATGGAAATGAAGAATAATTTAGATAAAACATTTTCTACATTACACAATTGAATATGAAAACTCATGCAAAAACACTGGCCATTATTACAAAAGGACCCGTATCTGCGGAAGATAGTCCCAAATCATTTAGTAATAACCTCATAAAAACATTAAATCAAAGGTAATGCAGATCTTACTGGAACTATAGGATAATATTTTTTTCCAATACCAGTATTGAATCTGTAAATCTGAATTTGGTATTTACCTGATGTGGCATGCGATACGTCTGTTGAAAGAGTCAGAACTTTATGACAGAGTCGATCCAGCATCAAAATAGTAATTAAAAAATATAGTAAAGTCTGTCAAGGCATTGTTCACATAGGTATGAAGGTAAAGCTAACTGCATAAGCATCAGCCCAACTGACTATATACCTAAGAACACTTGTGGACGTACAGTATAGACCAAAAGTTTGGACACACCTTCTCATTCAAAGAGTTTTCTGTATTTTCATGACTATGACAATTGTAGATTCACACTGAAGGCATCAAAACTATGAATTAACACATGTGGAATTATATACTTAACAAAAAAGTGTGAAACAACTGAAAATATGTCTTATATTCTAGGTTCTTCAAAGTAGCCACCTTTTGCTTTGATTACTGCTTTGCACACTCTTGGCATTCTCTTGATGAGCTTCAAGAGGTAGTCACCTGAAATGGTTTTCACTTCACAGGTGTGCCCTGTCAGGTTTAATAAGTGGGATTTCTTGCCTTATAAATGGGGTTGGGACCATGAGTTGTGTTGGGCAGAAGTCAGGTGGCTACACAGCTGATAGTCCTACTGAATAGACTGTTAGTTCTTGCCATAATACAAATTCTAAGTAAAGAAAAACGAGTGGTCATCATTACTTTAAGAAATGAAGGTCAGTCAGTCCGAAAAATTGGGAAAACTTTGAAAGTGTCCCCAAGTGCAGTCACAAAAACCATCAAGCGCTACAAAGAAACTGGTTCACATGAGGACCGCCCCAGGAAAGGAAGACCAAGAGTCACCTCTGCTGCGGAGGATAAGTTAATCTGAGTCACCAGCCTCAGAAATCGCAGGTTAACAGCAGCTCAGATTAGAGACCAGGTCAATGCCACACAGAGTTCTAGCAGCAGACACATCTCTACAACAACTGTTAAGAGGAGACTGTGTGCAGCAGACCTTCATGGTAAAATAGCTGCTAGGAAACCACTGCTAAGGACAGGCAACAAGCAGAAGAGACTTGTTTGGGCTAAAAACACAAGGAATGGACATTAGACCAGTGGAAATCTGTGCTTTGGTCTGATGAGTCCAAATTTGAGATCTTTGGTTCCAACCACCGTGTCTTTGTGCGACACAGAAAAGGTGAACGGATGGATTCTACATGCCTGGTTCCCACCGTGAAGCATGGAGGAGGAGGTGTGATGGTGTGGGGGTGCTTTGCTGGTGACACTGTTGGGGATTTATTCAAAATTGAAGGCATACTGAACCAGCATGGCTACCACAGCATCTTGCAGCAGCATGCTATTCCATCCGGTTTGCGTTTAGTTGGACCATCATTTATTTATCAACAGGACAATGACCCCAAACACACCTCCAGGCTGTGTAAGGGCTATTTGACCAAAAAGGAGAGTGATGGGGTACTACGCCAGATGACCTGGCCTCCACAGTCACCAGACCTGAACCCAATCGAGATGGTTTGGGGTGAGCTGGACCGCAGAGTGAAGGCAAAAGCGCCAACAAATGCTAAGCATCTCTGGGAACTCCTTCAAGACTGTTGGAATACCATTTCAGGTGACTACCTCTTGAAGCTCATCAAGAGAATGCCAAGAGTGTGCAAAGCAGTAATCAAAGCAAAAGGTGGCTACTTTGAAGAACCTAGAATATAAGACATATTTTCAGTTGTTTCACACTTTTTTGTTAAGTATATAATTCCACATGTGTTAATTCATAGTTTTGATGCCTTCAGTGTGAATCTACAATTTTCATAGTCATGAAAATACAGAAAACTCTTTGAATGAGAA
>ONZH01001198.1:0-49372 GCA_900303285.1 Rhinella marina | reverse complement strand
GGGGGGTCTGAAATAGTGGGACAGAATGGGGGGGATCTGAAATGGTGGGACAGAATGGGGGGGTCTGAAATGGTGGGACAGAATTGGGGGGTCTGAAATGGTGGGACAGAATTGGGGGGTCTGAAATGGTTGGACAGAATGCGGGGGGGGGGGGATCTGAAATGGTGGGACAGAAATGAGGACCAGAAAGGGGGGTCTAAAATGGGGTCCAGAAAAGTGGTTCTGACATGGGGCCAGAAGGAGAGTTCTATATGGGGGCCACAAGAGTATGATATGGGGCCAGAAGAGGGGGTATGATTGGGGATCTAATTAGGGGTCTAGAGGGGACTGATTGAGGGTCTGGAGGTCTGATTGGGGGTCTGGAGGCCTAATGAGGGTCTGATAGGGGGTCTGGAGGTCTAATGGGGGTCTGATTGAGTGTCTGGAGGTCTAATGAGGATCTGATAGGGGGTCTGGGGGACTAATGAGGGTCGGATTGGGGCTTTGGAGGTCTAATGGGGTCTGGAGATGGGGGGTCTCATCTGGGGTTTGATATGGGGATCTGATCTGAAAGGTAAGGGGGGTACTGTTTTTCTGTGTGGTGCCAGTATTTTCAGGGGGGCTGTTTCTGTAGTATAGTATGGGGGGTGGGCAGGGTGAGATGTGGAGAAGGTGAGAGGATGATGGAAAAGTAGGAAAGTAAGATGTCTGTTTGTTGAACTCTTCAGAGACGAGGCACAGCTGAAAGAAGTCACCATGGCGGTCTGGTCTGACAGAAGGAGAGGAAAGAAAACGTCATCAGAGAAGAGAAGTCACTGGATGTAAGAGGTACATATGTGGCGCTGTATGACCCTGTATGCTCTGTAGTGCTGTATGAAATATTTTCCAAGTCTACCTTTGAAGGAGTTGTCTTTTTTTTTAATTTGTACGAGCGCTGCTTTCTCTGCTCTGTTTACTGCTCTTTACTGCAAAGTCTATGGCAAGCAGGTGAACAGAGCAGAGAAAGCAGCTCTCATATGAGCTCTGCTCTCTCTTCAAACAGCTGATCGTCAGGGTGCCGGAGGACCCCAGCCGATCTGATATTGATGACCTATCGTGAGGATAGGTCATTAGTAGTAAAAAGAGGACAGCCCCTTTAACAGTAGGACTGGAGGGAAGGGATTAGGTTGAGAATTTGGCATGGGGGGGGCATTTCAATATTTGCCTTGGGCATCAGAAAAGCTAGGTGCACCAGCGGCAGGTGGGGGGGGGGGGGGGTACAGACTGAGGGTAGTTGGGTGTATGGGGTTGGTGGGGTAGTTGGGCGGGGTTTAATTGGCTTGGCAGAGGACCATTTTCAGTATCCAGGGGGTTGGGGGGAGGATAGGACACTGTAATAAGTCCAGGAGTAGGCTACTATGGGGGGTGGGGTAACAAGGCTACTATGGGGTTGGGGGGCTACTGAGGAGAGACTACTATGCTACTGTGGGGTGAGGGGGCTTCTATGGGGGGTGAGGGGGCTACTATGGGGGGTGAGGGGGCTACTATGAGGTGGGGGGTGAGAAGAGACTACTATGGGGGGTGGGGGTAACAAGGCTACTATGGGGTGGGGGGTTCTAAGGAGAGGCTACTATGCTACTGTGGGGGGAGGAGGCTACTATGGGGTGGGGGGACTGAGGAGAGGCTACTATGCTACTATTTGGGGCGTGGGGGAATGGGTCACGTTGGGAGGGGCGTCATCACAAAGAGTGCCTAGGGCAGCATGAACCCTAAATATGGCCCTGGCCATATGCAACATTTATCTAACTTAGAGTCCTGCTAGGAGCTGACAGATAGATAGCTGACCCTCAGGACATTGGGCGCAGTGCAAATACCACATAGAGTCCACACTGTCCTCAAGTGTTGCCACGTAGATCCTTCTTATGGGCGTCTAGCCACTGGCATTCTGCTGCTGGATTATCGAACATATGCGTATCTCCTGCCACCAAACGCAGTCTTGCATGGTAGATCATGGAGTAAGGAAGCTGCAGAACTCTAAGTCGTCTTTTGACATCTAGGAATTGTGCCCTTCTTTTTTGTACCTCTGCAGAAAAGTCAGGGAACAAGGGTACACGATTGCCATTTATAGTAAGATCTGCACAGCCCCGTGCTCCTCTCAAGATAGCATCCTGATCTCTAAAATTCAGGACTTTAATCAAGAGAGGTCTCAGCGGTGCCCCTTGTGGTGGAGGGCAGAAAGGTATGCGGTGAGCCCCCTCAATAGCAAATAGGGGAGGTAGTCTCTCTCTCTTCCAATTTTATCAGCAACCATTTCTCTATAAAAGTAACAGCATCCGCTCCTTCAGCGTGTTCAGGCATACCAATTAATCGGACGTTATTACATCTATTCTCAAGATCATCAGATTTAGATATAATCAGGGAGACATTATGTATTACACACTGAAGGTCTCTTTTTACAGGCGGTACCTGATCTTCCACTGTACTTAGTCGGCCCTCCATCACATGTTCAATACTGTACTGACCTCCGTCTCTGTGAGTGTTATGGGGCAAGGGCAATCATTCCCAGTGGCAACCTTAAAGGGGTATTCTCATCTTAGACAATGGGGGCATATCGCTAGGATATGCCCCCATTGTCTTATAGGTGCGGGTCCCACTATATCCAGAACGGAGCGGGGAGCGCTGCGGCTGGAGGACCCGGGTTTCCGGGGGTCCGGCCACCACCAGGCGCAGCTCCCCGCTGCGCTCATAGAAATGAATGGGAGCGCAGCGCACAAGCGTGGCCACCGCTCCCATTCATTTCTATGGAGCCGACGGAAGTAGCCGAGTCAGCGTTCGGCTATTTTCTGCGGCCCCATAGAAATGAATGGAGGGCGGCTGCGCATGCGCAGTGCGCCCTCATTCAGTTCGGGGGCTCCGTTCTGGATATAGATGCGGGTCCCAGCGGTGGGACCCGCACCTATAAGACAATGGGGGCATATCCTAGCTGCAGCGTCAGGTCATAGTGCGCGCCGGCAGGGAATAGAGCCGAGTGCGGGACCGGAGGGCAGCAGCAGCGCAGGACAGGTAAGTAAGATTATTATAAGTGGCTGGGTGGGCTGATCTGAGGTCTGATGGGGGTACAAGACGCTGATCTCAGGTCTGATGAGGGCACATACTGCCTGTAATCTGAGGTCTCATGGGGGAACAATATGCTGATCTCAGGTCTGATGGGGGCACATTCTGCTGATCTGAGGTCTGATGGGGGCACATACTGTTGATCTGAGGTCTGATGGGGCACATTCTGCTGATCTGAGGTCTGATGGGGGCACATTCTGCTGATCTAAGGTCTGATGGGGGCACATACTGCCTGTAATCTGAGGTCTCATGGGGGAACAATATGCTGATCTCAGGTCTGATGGGGGCACATACTGCCTGTAATCTGAGGTCTCATGGGGGAACAATATGCTGATCTCAGGTCTGATGGGGGCACATTCTGCTGATCTGAGGTCTGATGGGGGCACATACTGTTGATCTGAGGTCTGATGGGGCACATTCTGCTGATCTGAGGTCTGATGGGGGCACATTCTGCTGATCTAAGGTCTGATGGGGGCACATTCTGCTGATCTGAGGTCTGATGGGGGCACAAGACTCTTCTCTGAGGTCTGATGGGGGCACAAGACGCTGATCTCAGGTCTGATGGGGGCACATACTGCTGATATGAGGTCTGATGGGGGCACATTCTGCTGATCTGAGGTCTGATGGGGGCACATTCTGCTGATCTGAGGTCTGATGGGGGCACATACTGCTGATATGAGGTCTGATGGGGGCACACACTGCTGATATGAGGTCTGATGGGGGCACATTCTGCTGATCTGAGGTCTGATGGGGGCACATACTGCTGATATGAGGTCTGATGGGGGCACATACTGCTGATCTCTGGTCTGATGGGCGCACATACTGCTGATCTGAGGTCTGATGGGGGCACATTCTGCTGATATGAGGTCTGTGATGGGGGCACATTCTGCTGATATGAGGTCTGATGGGGGCACATTCTGCTGATCTCAGGTCTGATGGGGGTACATTCTGCTGATCTCAGGTCTGATGGGGGCACATACTGCTGATCTCAGGTCTGATGGGGGTACATTCTGCTGATCTCAGGTCTGATGGGGGCACATACTGTTGACCTGAGGTCTGATGGGGGCACATTCTGCTGATCTGAGGTCTGATGGGGGCACAGTGGGCTGATCTGAGGACTGGTGGGTGCATAGTGAGATGGTATGGGGGCACAGGGGGCTGATATGGGGCCATAGTGGGCTGATCTGAGGTCTGTTGGGGGTCTGACATGGAGGACTGATGGAGTTCTGACATGGAGGGCTGATATGGGGGTCTGATGTGATGTCCTGAAATTTATGGGCAGTCTGATAAGAGAATCTGATGAAAAATATTTTTTTCTTATTTTCCTACTCTAAAACCTAGGTGCGTCTTATGGGCTGGTGCGTCTTATAGGGCGAAAAATACGGTAATCAGATTCGTCAGGTTGTGTCCATGATGATTATTCTTTTATTCAGTGTAATGCTGATCTAATTTCTCCTGCCTTCATCAGAACCAAACAACACAAGATGGGTCTAAATTACATAAAGTGTACCCCAATAACTATAAGGGTGTAATATTTGGCAGAAGAGGTTATTATGCAGCTTTTCCTATTAGTTATTAATGAGGCTTCGCCAATAGCAGAATTTGGGATGGGGGAGGGGGGTGCAGTGGAGCTTGTGTTGGAGCCTATTAACAAATATCTAATTGTTATATCAAGCTTGTATTAGTCCTGCGTTGTATGACACTGCTACTGAGCCTTTAGACAGGCAGTGGATGCAGCTCACAAACAAGGTGTGAACACAGTCCTAGTGTAATGGGTGGTGAGCAGCTCCTATAAACAAGGGGACGAGAGGACTGACTGACGGATCATGGATAGAAGATGGTGGATAAGGCTGTGGCAGTGGTGCAGTCACTATGGAGGTAGACTATGGCACTACTATGGGGCACATGGTGAAAGAGGGCCTGGCAATAGATTTCTCCTGCTTCTCAGCAGCCGCTAATTGGGGAAGCTCAATGTGTAGAGAGATTGAGTTCAATGGTAGCTATGTCAATTCCTGTTCACTGAGCTCCCCCTAGTGGTGGCTGCAGGAAGCAGGGGGCACATATCTGGACATAACTATTGTTAAGGGGGCACATATCTGGGCATAACTACTGTGAGGGGCACATATCTGGATATAACTATTGTGAAGAGTGCACATAACTGGACGTATCTACTGTGAGGGGCACATATCTGGACATAACTACTGTGAGGAGGGACATATCTGGACATAACTACTGTGAGGGGCACATATGAGGACATAACTATTGAGAAGGGGGCACATATCTGGACATAACTACTGTGAGGGGCACATATCTGGACATACCTATTGTTAAGGGGGCACATATCTGGGCATAACTATTGTGAAGGGGGTATATATCTGGACATAACTATTGTGAAGGGGGCACATATCTGGACATAACTATTGTGAAGGGGGCACATATCTGGACATAACTATTGTGAAGGGGGCATATCTGGAGATAACTACTATAAGAGGGGACATATCTGGCCATAACTACTGTAAGGGGGGACATAACTGGACGTATCTACTGTGAGGGGGCACATACTGGACATAACTACTGTGAGGAGGGACATATCTGGACATAACTATTGTGAAGGGCCATATATTAGGACATAACTACTGTGAAGGGGGCACACATCTGGACATAACTATTGTGAAGGGGGCACATATATGGACATAACTACTGTGAAGGGGGCACATAACTAAACGTAAGTACTGTGAGGGGCACATATCTGGGCATAACTGTTGTGAAAGGGGCACAAATCTGGGCATAACTACTTGAGTGGAGACATATCTGAGCATAGCTACTGAGAAGGGGGACATTTCTGGGCATAACTACTGTGAGGGGGGACATATCTGGACATAACTATTGTGAAGGGGGCATATATCTGGACATAACTACTGTGAAGAGCGCACATATCTGGACATAACTATTGTTAAGGGGGCACATATCTGGACATAACTATTGTGAGGAGGGACATATCTGGCCATAACTACTGTGAGGGGGCACACATCTGGACATAACTATTGTGAAGGGGGCACATATATGGACATAACTTCTGTGAAGGGGGCACATAACTAAACGTAACTACTGTGAGGGGCACATATCTAGGCATAACTGTTGGGAAAGGGGCACAAATCTGGGCATAACTACTTGAGGGGAGACATATCTGAGCATAGCTACTGAGAAGGGGGACATATCTGGGCATAGCTACTGTGAGAGGGGACATATCTGGACTTAACTACTGTGAAGGGGGCACAGTGTGGGCATTACTATCATGTGCAGGTACAAAGAGGGGCATTAAGGGTACTGGGTGTGTATATTTATGCTTCGGTCAGAGTTAGAGGCGTGGCCTCATGTGAAAAAATATACAACATATTGACCCATATTCACAAGATGTTTTTTATTTGCACTTATCGTATGTGTGGTTTTGGGGGGAGGGGGAGGGGAGGTACATTCCTTGCACAGGGCCCCTCTGCTGTCTGTGTCCGCCCCTGATAATGGGGGCAGGCCGGAGTTCTGGCCGCAGCATGGCAAATATGCCGAGAGGTGGCCGGAATGAAACTACAACATGTACTATACTGACACACATTGTAGATATGCCGTTTTTATAAAGAGGAGCTGTCTCCTCTCCTGACATGTCTGTTTTATTAACCAGTTGCATTTCCCATGTAATAGCAATTCCGGATCGTCTATTCTTATGACTCTATGTTATGCCAGTCCTCTATTATTCCTGCTAGAAGTTTATAAATACATTGCCAGCAGCCTGCAGTATAGGCACTGTTGGGCGTTACCAGTAGCTAGTGTGTCTGATTCTATCCAATCATTGCAGCCAGTGGAAGATTGTGCAGGGACACACCCCCAACTGGTAGCATCCATCTGTACCTTTAATGCAAGCTGCAAGTTCAGTCATAAAGTTCTACTAGAAATAACAGAGGCAGGGCCGGACTGGGACTAAAAAGCAGCCCTGGCAAAAACCCTCTGCCAGCCCACATAAAAATTGCCATTTTCACAACACTAGAGTATGTCAGTAAGGGTGGGTTCACACTAAAACCCTATGTGTTTTCACCAAAACGCATACGTTTGGTTGATAGAAACATGTGTTTAGCGTTGTTAATCATTATCATTAATATTACAATGCTAAACACGTTTCTATCAACCAAACGCATGCGTTTTTGTGAAAACACATATGCGTTTAGCGTTGCATTTTGCCCGATGCGTTTCAAAACGCATCACCAAAATGCAACGTGTGAACCCACCCTAAGGGTAAACTGACTGAGCTACATTTGCAATCAATTAGAAATACATGGCGTGTGTGGTTTCACAAATACAGCAACAGAATCAACAAGAAATATAGCACCATAACAAAACCCATAAGTCAAATACAGCACCAGAACCAAGTTCTCTACATAAATACAGCACCAGAACCAAGTTCTCTACATAAATACAGCACCAGAACCAAGTTCTCTACATAAATACATCACAAGAGAACCAAGTTCTCTACATAAATACAGTACCAGAACCAAGTTCTCTACATAAATACAGCACCAGAACCAAGTTCTCTACATTAATACAGCACCAGAACCAAGTTCTCTACATAAATACAGCACCAGAACCAAGTTCTCTACATAAATACAGCACCAGAACCAAGTTCTCTACATAAATACAGCACCAGAACCAAGTTCACTACATAAATACAGCACCAGAACCAAGTTCTCTACATAAATACAGCACCAGAACCAAGTTCTCTATATAAATACAGCACCAGAACCAAGTTCTCTACATAAATACAGCACCAGAACCACGTTCACTACATAAATACAGCACCAGAACCAAGTTCTCTACATAAATACATCACCAGAACCAAGTTCTCTACATAAATACAGCACCAGAACCAAGTTCTCTACATAAATACAGTACCAGAACCAAGCTCATTACATAAATACATCACCAGAACCAAGTTCTCTACATAAATACAGCACCAGAACCAAGTTCTCTACATAAATACAGCACCAGAACCAAGTTCTCCACATAAATACAGCACCAGGTTCTCCACATAAATACAGCACCAGAACCAAGTTCTCTACATAAATACAGCATCAGATTTTAAAAGTTCAGTACAGATACCATCTGAGTAGTCAGGTTAGCCCTCGTCATATGACCTTGTGTGGTGTGAAACTACAGCTCCCAGTATGGCCTGAACAAGTGTAAAGGGATACTGAGAGTTGTTGTTGCACAAAACAGCATGCTACCACCCAGGTGACTACAACACTCATAATACACAGTCAGTAGCATAATAATAATTTCCATTTAGTGACTTACAGATGACGTTTCCTCCTGAGTTCCTCTCCATCTGGTCACCATGATGACTTCTCCCGTCCACAATTCAGCTCTGCACATTTTGCCGAGAAGATCTCCTTAGCTTCATTTCTTACCAACAGATTGGTATCCTGCAGACTGACACAGACTCATCTTAGTGCCACATGCTGTGCTCTGAACATAACAGCAGCATTAGTGCTACACACAGGGCCCCCAATAGTAGTGCCACATACTCTGTGCCCTCTGTATATAGTGCCACATACTCTGTGCCCTCTGTATATAGTGCCACATACTTTGTGCCCTCTGTATATAGTGCCACATACTTTGTGCCCTCTGTATATAGTGCCACATACTCTGAGCCCTATGTATATAATGCCACATACACTGTGCCCTCTGTATACAGTGCCATATGCCCTCTGTGTATAGTGCTACATGCTCTGTGTCCACTGTATATAGTGTCATATGCCCTGTGCCCTCTGTTTATAGTGCCACACACAGTGCCCCTAATGCTAGTGACATGTTTGGTGCCCCTTATAAAAAGTGCCTCTTATATGTGTCTTTATATACTATATATCAGTACACACTGCATCTATTATACCTCATACCTTACATATCAGTATACTGCTATATATACTATATATCTGTACACACTGCATCTATTATACCTTGTACCTCACTTATGAGTACACTGCTGTATATATTATATATCTGTACAGACTACATCTATTATACCTCATACCTCACATATCAGTACACTGCTGTATATATTATATATGTTTACCCACTGCATCTATTATACCTTGTAACTGTCATATCAGTATACTGCTGTATATACTATATATCTGTACAGACTACATCTATTATACCTTATACCTCACATATCAGTATACTGCTGTATATATTATATATCTATACACACTAAATCTATTATACATCATATCTCACATATCAGTAGACTGCTGTATATACTATATATCTGTACACACTACATCTGTTATACATCATATCTCACATATCAGTAGACTACTGTATATACTATATATCTGTACACACTACATCTATTATACATCATATCTCACATATCAGTAGACTACTGTATATACTATATATCTGTACACACTACATCTATTATACATCATATCTCACATATCAGTAGACTGCTGTATATACTATATATCTGTACACACTACATCTGTTATACATCATATCTCACATATCAGTAGACTACTGTATATACTATATATCTGTACACACTACATCTGTTATACATCATATCTCACATATCAGTAGACTGCTGTATATATTATATATCTATACACACTAAATCTATTATACATCATATCTCACATATCAGTAGACTGCTGTATATACTATATATCTGTACACACTACATCTGTTATACATCATATCTCACATATCAGTAGACTGCTGTATATGCTATATATCTGTACACACTAAATGTGTTATACATCATATCTCACATATCAGTAGACTGCTGTATATACTATATATCTGTACACACTACATCTGTTATACATCATATCTCACATATCAGTAGACTGCTATATATACTATATATCTGTACACACTACATCTGTTATACATCATATCTCACATATCAGTAGACTACTGTATATACTATATATCTGTACACACTACATCTATTATACATCATATCTCACATATCAGTAGATTACTGTATAAACTATATATCTGTACACACTACATCTATTATACATCATATCTCACATATCAGTACACTGCTGTATATATTATATATCTGTACACACTACATCTATTATACATCATATCTCACATATCAGTAGATTACTGTATATACTATATATCTGTACACACTACATATATTATACATCATATCTCACATATCAGTACACTGCTGTATATATTATATATCTGTACACACTACATATATTATACATCATATCTCACATATCAGTACACTAATGTATATACTATATACGTTTACCCACTGCATCTATTATACCTTGTGCCTGACATATCAGTACTCTGTGTGTATACTATGTGTCAGGTGTCAGGTATAAAAGATGTAGTGTGTACAGATATATGTGGACAGTCATATATTATGATCACTGTGAGGTACGTGAGGTATTGGGGATTGTAGTTAAGGTTCTGGTCAGTGTTTTAGGGATAGGATTAGCATTAGTGTTAGTATATTAGGGCCAGTATTAGAGTTAGAGGTCAGTATTAGGGTTAGGGGTCAGTATTAGGGTTAGGGGTAAGTATTGGGGTTAGGGGCCAGTATTGGGGTTAGGGGCCAGTATTAGCATAAAGCTACCTTCAGATGACCGAAAGTGTTTTGCAGTCCCCAAATTGTGGATCCGCAAAACACATTTTGCAGAACGCACAGTGCCAGCCCTATATAGAAATGCCTATTTTTGTGGACAAGAATAGGACACATGCTCTATATTTTTTGTGGGGCCACGGAACAAACTACGGATGAGGACAGTACATGGTGTGCTGTCAGCATCTTTTGTGGCCCCACTGAAATGAATGGGTCCACAACCATTCCGCAAAATTGTGGAACGGATGCAGACCCAGAAATATGGTCGTCTGAATGCAGGGCCAGTATTAGGATTATGGTTGGTATCAGTTAGGTGCCAGTATTGGGGTTAGAGGCAGCATTAGTTTACATTCACATGATCATATTTCCATTCACTTCAATGGGGCCGCAAATCCGTAGTTCCGTTCCACGGCCCTGCAAAAAAGATAGAGTATGTCCTATCCTTGACCGCAATCTCAGATGAGAACAGGCATTTCTATCATAGGGCTGGGCATGTGTGTTCCACAAAATGTGGAATGCACATGGCCAGTTTTCTTTTTTTTGTGGATCCGCAATTGTGGACCGCAAAACACATATGCTCATGTCAATGTAGTCTTAGGGTACGTGGTCAGTAGTAGGGTTAGGGGTCAGTATGGCATACTATTAGAGTTAGAGAAAGTATTAGGGGTCAGTATAGTATATTAGGGTTAGCGGTCAATATTAGGGTTAGGGACAGTATTAGAGGTCAGTATTAGGGTAAGGGGGTCCAGGATTAGAGGTCAGTACTAGGGTAGGGGTCAGTACTAGGGTAAGGGTCAGTACTAGGGTTAGGGATGGGACATGGCCAGTATTAGGGGGGTGAGACAGGGCCAATATTAGAGGTCAGTACTAGGGGGTCAGGGGCCAGTATTAGGGTTAGGGGTCCAAGGTTAGAGGTCAGTACCAGGGTAGGGGTCAGGGGCCTATATTAGGGTTAGGGGTCAGGCAGGGCCAGTATTGAGGGTCAGAGACCAGGGTTAGGGGTAAGGCAGGGCCAGTATTGGGGGTCAGTAGCCAGTATTAGGGTAAGGCAGGGCCAGTATTGGGGGTCAGGGGCCAGTATAGCCAGTATTAGGGTTAGGGTAAGGCAGGGCCAGTGTTGGGGATCAGAAATAGGGAGGCAGGGGCCAGTATTAGGTTTAGGGCTGCATGTAGACAGTATAGGGAGAGAGCAGTTTATACTTACCTGTCCAGGCGCGGTCCCACGATGCAGACCCGGCCTCTTGTGGCGGGTCTGCTCCTGAGGAACGTCGCAGGCGCGCCGCCTACGTCACATAAGTGCGCCGGCCTCCAGGAATAGCGGAGCAGGGAACCAGAGGTTCCCTTGTTCCGCCGGCGCTGGTTGCTGCAGGCACAATTGTATCTGCATCTAGTGGATGCAGATACAATTGAGTTCAGTAGCCACAGCGGCCCTGACATGTGCATGTGCCCTCCTGCCCCCCGGCCCCAGCCCGCCCCGCCCGATATTTGCGCTGGGCGGCTCACTTTTCCAAAATATCCTGCAGCCCACCGGGCAAATGCCCGGTCCGGCAGATGGCCAGTCCAGGCCTGACAGAGAGGGAATTACTACTCTGGAGGGGGGCACAGAGGGCATACTAATGTGCACAGTGGGCATTTTTACTATGGAGGGTGCACAGCGCCAGAGTGCATTGCTACAATGAAGGGGGCACAGACGGCATTATTACTGTGAAGGGGGCACAGACGGCATTATTACTGTGAAGGGGGCACAGTGGGTATTATTACTATAAAGGGGTGACAATGGGGATTATTACTGTGAAGGGGGCACAATGGGGATTATTACTGTGAAGGGGGCACAATGGGGATTATTACTGTGAAGGGGCACAAAGAGGGCATTACAAGTGTGAGGGGGCACAATGTGGGCATAACTACTGTGAGAGGGCACAATGTGGGTATAACTACTGTGAGGAGGCACACATCTGTACAAAATTACCGTGAAGTTTGTACAATGAGGGCAATACTACTGTGAGGGGTTACAATTTTTTAACATATTGGGGGGGAGGGGGGGGGGTGCCAGAGAAAGGACCTGCCCTGGGTGCAAAACACCCTAGGCACGCCACTGGCTATAAACTAGCTGGGTGTTGTTAGAGGCAGTGATAGGGGAATGTATGTAACTAGCGGGTGGGAGGAGCTATAAACTAGCTGGGTGTTAGGGGCAGTAAATGATAGGGGAGTGTCTTTGTAACTAGCTGGGCGGGAGGAGCTATAAACTAGCTGGGTGGTGATAGGGGAGTGTCTATGTAAGTAGCTGGTGGGAGGAGCTATAGACTAGCCGGCATTGTTAGGGGCAGTGATAGGGGAGTGTCTATATAACTAGCTGGGTGGGAGGAGCTATAAGCTATAAACTAGCTGGGTGTTGTTAGGGGCAGTGATAGGGGAGTGTCTATGTAATTAGCAGGTGGGAGGAGCTATAAACTAGCTGGGTGTTGTTAGGGGCAGTGATAGGGGAGTGTCTATGTAACTAGCTGGATGGGAGGAGCTATAAACTAGCTGGGCGTTGTTAGGGGCGGAGCTGTTGCAGAGAGAGGAAAAGTGCATAATGGCTTTGGTTGGATACAGGAACAGGAAATGCTACATACAGGATGTATACAACCCAGGGGGATTGGTCTGCATGGTAAAACAGGTCAGGAGTAAATGTTTTTCTGTCTGATCTAATTTAGGAGTCTGCAGTCAATCTGGGGGACACAGTTGGGTGAGGACACCCTATCTATTTATTATACTCACTTATATAGCGGTGACATATTACGCAGCGCTTTACAGACACTGGAAACTGGAGTACCCGGAGGAAATCCACGCAAACATGGGGAGAACATACAAACTCCATGCAGATGTTGTCCTTGGTTGGATTTGAACCCAGACCTCAGCGCTGCAAGTACATAAATATACAATGCATTCTAAAATTTCAGTTTTGTTGACGTTCAGTAGGATGCAACAATACTATATGAGGCTACAATATCTGCTTTTACTTCATTTGTAAAATGTTTATTATTGATTTGTGAACAGCTAATGCAGGTAAGAAAATCCCGTCTGTTTAGATACGCTGCTATTTCCAGTCCTGGAGTCAAAATGCCACCAGAGTGAACGTGTTTACAGTATTCATCCATCCTAAAGGACATCAGATCTCTGTCCGGAATAGAATATTCTATTAATATGTAGCACATCTCAAAATATTAAAGCATGATGTGATAAAAAAGGAAGGGAACAGAGAGATTCATTTATACACATATTCAGATTTAGCATATGCGTGAAGCTGCTCGTCCCCATTATAACCACTAATTTTTACAGTACTGTTAATGTTTTATATTGAAAAATGTTTGTTATGAAGCGAAATAGCGATTTAAGTAAAACAAATTGTGCAGATGAGGTATAGGCAGACCTCCCAAGTGTCCCTCTTTTGCATATACAGAGGACCACTCTGTAGTGTTTCTGTGGGGTTCCGTGCCTCCGTTCCGCACTGACCTTCCATATTGCAGGCCTATTCAAGTGAATAGGGCTGCATCTGTGATGTGCAGTGTGCATGGCCGGTGCCCGTGTATTGCGGACCCGCTGTTTGCAGGCCGCAATACAAGCCACTGCCGGCAACCGCCGTGTGCATGAGGCCTAATGTATATGTTTTTGGCTGGACTCTGCAGAATGGAAAAGCACTTTTCTATCCTTTTTCCCCAAAAAAATATATTTTAAATGTAGGGCAAGAATGATGATGTCAACTGCCCCTTAGACCACCATCTCCACTGTGCTGCAACTGAATGGAAGTGCTAGTGTGAAAGCCGGTGTAGTGCCACTGGGATTGCACCAACACCTTAACAGATGAAATTATATTGAAGGAGGGGAGTGTTAAATATAGCTATCAGCAATCATATCATATCTCATAGACACGTCAAACACAAAGACGCACATCCTGGAAGTCTATTGGAACGCTCCATACTACTTACTTATTGTGCACGTTCAGATTTAGACCTAAAACATTTGTTACCATTGGGTACCATGGTTTCCAATATGGCTGACAAGCCCTCAGAATCTCCCGGCACCATATGATGGGCATTATCCCTTTATATTGTAGAAATATATGTAGATATATGCTGCCCAATGTCTACTTTGAAATAATCCAAATTGTTAACACAATATGATAAGGATAACAAATTATTGAATATTAGTCTAAGCAGCTATAACTGATGAGCCTATCTGCAGTGTCCCTGATATCCAGTAGTCACATACGTACGGAGTCTGCTACCAGAGCTAATGGTGACAAGAAGCTTTATTCTTTTCATTTATTAGATCATCTGAGCTTAGACAAAGAGGAGGGAAGGGAACTGACTACTAGCCTGTGAGAGCGGCTCCCAGAATGACACAGACATTGCAGTTTTATTGAAGAGTATATGAACTTCTGGGGCCGTCTTTCAATTGAGGTTGGGAACCTCGACCGCCTAGTGGTCACACTGCCCCAACATCACTGCCGAACCCTAGGTGGACCTGCGCTGACCCCTCCTCCTTCAAGCCACACTGGCAGAGTTTGGTGGTGCCACGAGGTACAGCAGCCTGCTACCTATTGTCAAATAAAAGGTTAAAGGGATTCTGTCAGCAGCATTTCACATATTGAGTTATTTATACCATCGGATTCGGCCAGTTATAAGCAGTTTTAAATTGTAATTGTTATAGGTCACAGAGGCAGTTTTTGTGTTAAAAAAACGATTTTTAGTAGCTGTCACTCACTGTTAATAAGGAGCCCAAGGGGAGTTGCCAACCGTTGCAGGAGCCCGGGCTCGGCGATTCCTTGGAGCCCAGGCAAGCCCACCTACTTAATATTCACTTCACTGACTCGCTCAGTGAAGCTTCGGCACGGACGAAATCCCGCGCATGCGCAGTACATCAAGAGGCCTGCGCCCGTGCAGTCTGCGGGCACTGGCCTCTCCTGATGTACTGCGCATGCGCGGGATTTCGTCCGCGCCAAAGCTTCACTGAGCGAGTCAGTGAAGTGAATATTAAGTAGGTGGGCGTGCCTGGGCTCCAAGGAATCGCCGAGCCCGGGCTCCTGCAACGGTTGGCAACTCCCCTTGGGCTCCTTATTAACAGTGAGTGACAGCTACTAAAAATCGTTTTTTTAACACAAAAACTGCCTCTGTGACCTATAACAATTACAATTTAAAACTGCTTATAACTGGCCGAATCCGATGGTATAAATAACTCAATATGTGAAATGCTGCTGACAGAATCCCTTTAAACCATGCATGCAATAAGGACACACAGGGGCAACAACACAGTAGGGGGTGGCAGACCTGGACTGCCCATCTGGCAATTCTGGCAAATACCAGATGGGCTAGTGGCATAGAGTGCTGTCTTGGCTAGGTCAAAATATCTCAGGCTTGGTCTCTAGATGTTTTGCCCATGGTCATGAAAGTAGTAGCTGCGGCTCAACTGTATTGTTATACTCAGAACATCGATACAACGCAATAGTGTGGCGGGGTACAGGAATCAATAATTCCAGGCAAAACCATTCACTCTCATAGACCACAGGCCACTAGGCCTAAAACCTATGAGGCAGCACAGGCGGTCGTGAAACATGACATCATCACAACATCATGTGCCAGGACGTGGGCCAATCAGGCCACAGGATAGAAGAGGCTTGTGGCCTAGTTCACAGACTGAAGTAAGGTAAGGCACTAAGGTGATTATTTTTTGTCACTTTTGATGAAATACAAGGAGGCAATATATGGGGCAGTATAACTACTAGGGGCACTGCAGGGTGATACCTTAACTACTGGGGGCACTATAGGGGGACATTATAACTACTGGTGCAATGCAGAAGAGCATTATAACTAACATAACTGTGAGCAGTACAGGGGGACATTATAGGTACTGGGGCACAACAGGGGGATATTATAGGTACTGGGGCACTACAGGGGGGCAGTATAACTACTGGGAGCACTACAGGGGGATATTATAATTACTGGGGGCAGTATAGAGTGGTGTTATTACTATTGGGGGCTCTACATGAAGCCCTATGAAGGGAGATTATTACTACTGGGGGTTCTGTGGGGGCATTATTATTATTGGGCACAATACAGAGGGCACTGATACTAGTGGGGACAATCTCAGGGAGAATTATCACTGTAGAGGATCTATTAGTAATGAGGGCACTGTGGGAGAGAATTATTACTATTGGTGGGACTTCTGGGAGCACTTTGGGGACTATTTGTATGACACTGTTATTTCTTTTTTTTTTAAAATCAGATATTTTTTATTGAGAGTTTTATTACATACAAAATCATAAAGTATATTCCCTATGCCCATACACCGCCCTCCCCAACCCCCCCTACAACAAACGAACATGCTGTTAATATCAAGCCATTACATGTCATGCACATGCTACATATTTTTGTTTTTCCCTGTCCCGATTTAGGCCATGCCATGCAAACCCCATCTCCAAGTTCAACATGAAACAGGACTAATAAAGCACTTACAATATACAAGTATTGTCTTTGTGGAGTCAATTATTACTTTTAACACCAGTGTACAATAAAGTCAAAAAGTGACAAAGCTGAGAACACATAGAGGTCAACATGCACCACCATGTCAATATTTCGGAGCACCAGCTGTCCATTCCCCCCCGGCACACCCGTCCCGCCAGGCCTCCAGCCTTCAAAACTGGCTTACATCTTCATATCTCCATCCAGTAGCGCCTCAAACGGGGGCAGTTCCACATTAAGTGAATCAGGCCTGTGGATGGAGCAGCACACCTCGGGCAATTATCGTCTTGCCTATACCCTATAGATTTCAATAGTTTTGGAGTTCTGTAAACTCAGGAAAAAAAAAACTGGATACCCCGGAGGATCATTTTGATAAGATTAACCCTCCCAATCAACAACAAAGGCAGCTTGGTCCAGATTTGCACTTTACGCTGAAACGCACCTATCATGGGTTGTAGGTTCGATCTTTCATAATCTATAACAGTTGGCGTTACTGTAATTCCCAGGTATTTCATTTCCTTAACCACCTGTAAGTTTACGTTCAGCACCCCTGATACCACTCCCCCACTCTTCAGTGGCATCAGTGCATATTTAGACCAATTAATACGTAGGCCTGACAAGGTATCGAAAAAATCAATAATTGACATGGCTGACGGCAGAGACTGTTGACAATCCTCCAAGAATAGTAATAGATCATCGGCATACAGTGCTACCTTTTCCTGAACTCTCCCATAAGTAAATCCTTTTACTCAGTCTGCTGACCGAAGGGCAGCCGCCAGGGGCTCTATCGCTATTGCGAATAGGAGAGGCGACAAGGGGCAACCCTGTCTGGTTCCTCTAAAAAGAGGGAAAGATTCAGAAACCATACCATTCGCCCTAATCCGCGCAGTAGGGGACGAGTATAGCAGCTTTACCCAGGAAATATACTTTTCCCCAAAACTCATTCTATGTAATACTGCCCATAGATAATGCCACTCCACGCTGTCAAATGCCTTGGCTGCATCAAGGGATGTGACCACGGCATCCGAGGCGTGGACCTGGCCCGCCTGTATGTTCAGGAACAGTCTGTGTATATTAACTGCAGTGGACATATTCGTCATGAAACCTGCCTGATCCGAATGAATTATGTGCGTGACAACAGTGGAGAGTCTATTGGCTAACATTTTAGCAAGTAGTTTCACATCCACCGTAAGGAGCGAAATAGGTCTATATAATTCAGCTTGTAGTAAGTCCTTCCCTGCTTTGGGCAGAACCACTATTATAGCTTGATTCATAGAGTCAGGAAGCCTACCTGCCTCATAAGACTCCTGGTACACTTCAAGCAAGTAAGGAAGAAGTTCAGGTTTATAAGTAGTAAACAGTTCCAAAGGCAAACCATCTACCCCAGGTGATTTATTATTAGACATAGTCTTTAAAGCTTCTTCCAATTCTGAAAGTTTAAATGGCTCATCTAATATTGCCCTCTGCTCTCTACTCAACCTCTGCAGTGGGAGAGGCGCCAAAAAAGTGTCAAGGTCTCCTATGGTAGGAGCATTCTTAGACATATATAGAGAAGAGTAGAAGGATCTAAATATCTGAAGCACTTCTTCAGGCTGAGTACACAATACTCCTGACTCTGATTGTAAAGCTGCTACATATGCCGTATCCTGTTGAGGTCTAGACATCATAGCTAATAAGCGCCCTGCTCTCTCCCCCTCCTCATAATATTTTTGTTTTTGGAAAAAATCTCTTATTATTCACCAAAACCAACAGTTGTTCATCCAGGCGCTTTTGAGCTGCTTGCCACTCTTTAGCCCTCTCCTCTGACAGATCGGCCATATAATCTCCTTCACTTCTCTGTGACTGCACTTCCAAATCTCGAGTCAGGGCTTTTGTTCTATTTTTAGTTCTATTAATTTCAGCTATCAAGAGTCCCCTGAGATATGCTTTAGCCGTCTCCCATACTACCATCTTAGAAGCAGTACCATTATTAATGTCAAAGAACTCCTGCAGTTTATATTTTATCCCCGCTATATCCTCCAATACCTCTGCCAGAAGGGATTGAATCTTCACACTATAGCTCCCCTTCGTCGGACAGGCAGGAAATTAGCCACCAGTAGCACCGGGGAATGATCGGATATACAGTATGTCTATGTAAGTATGTAATATCCTGTACAAGGCAGCCCATTTTATCATTGCCCACAAATAGATCAATTCTAGAAAGCGATCTAAATGTGCTAGAGCAGCATGAAAAATGTTGTGCGTCTGGGATCCTAAGACGCCAGAAATCCATACGGGACGCCTCGTCTAACAGTCTCCCTAAAGCAGACCTGTCCGAGGGCAGAGTATTCCCTGCAGGAGTAAATCTGTCAAGTCTAGGACTCGGTACCATATTAAAATCCCCTATAATTAGCACTAGGACAATTGGGTGTTTGGCAATAAACTGCAATGCTTTGCGCAGTACAATCGGGGAGTATGGAGGCGGTACATAGATTCCTATTATTACACATTCAGTGTTGAATATTTTCCCATACAGACATACATAGCAGCCCTCACGATCAACCTCACAGGCCAGGCACTGAAATGCTATAGAGCGATGTATCAGAATACTTACTCCCCTAGCATATGTTGAATAGGTAGAATGGTACCCACCCACGGTGACGGCATGGAGATCAGATGGACCTGATCCTCCATTAAGTGCATCTCCTGTATACAGTATATAGCTGGCTGTTGTACCTTAATACTGTCAGTGCCCATGAGGGCCAAATCATTACAATGCTCATGCTCCAACAACGCTCCAGGGCCACCGCTCCCAGCACCCCCCCCCCTGAAACATGTGAACCGGACGGGCACATCCCCTATTGCACATATATATATAGCATACAAAACAAAATATAGACAGCATTTTTACCCTTCCCCATCCCTCCCTAGACCCCTGTCCCAATCCCTCAACCATATTTCACCCACCTGACAAGTTCCCACTAAAACACTCTAGGTGTTACACTAGAGCCCGTGGGCAAACTGCAACTTGTCAGAGGGAGCTAACCCTGCAAGTGAACGCAATACAAATGTATGATGTCAATAACCTTGCTACACGAGCAAGAATACATGGGCAATAACAAGTAAGTTATACCTCCTTCCCGGAGCTCCTCGACCACCTAAAAACAAAAACTGTTAAAACAGTAAAACATCACCCTCCCCCATATGCAAAATATAATTCTCAGGGAATGCCGCATAGCAGCCTCCCGCCCAGGGGCGGATTGGCAATGTATTCTACCGGGATGGTTCCCGGTGGGCCGAGTGGTTTTTATGTGAAGTGGGCCGGTGGAGGGAGCCCAGCTATTGTTTCTTATTACTTTCAGCCAGCGCGCGTCAATAGGCCTACCTCCTGCTGCGCAGCTCTCCGTCTCTCCGACACTTCTGGGCTGCGCTACACTGTCAGTGAGTGGATTTATGAATGGGGCTGGGGCTGGGGCTGGGGCTGCGGCTGGGCGGCTCAGCGGTGTGTAAGATCTCTCACATCACCAGTCTGCCGGCTGGCCCGGCCGCTCCAACCCTAGGCTGCCTGGGTGACTTTGTTTGACATTTGAAGCATCGGAAATCATTTCACACTTCTCAAAACCCCCCAAACAACTCTGCAATTTACGATCCCCAGACCCTGATAACCTTTAATCCCAGACAACTGCAGGCAACTCCCCAGACAACCCTGTGCATGCCACCTGCAAAGCCCAGTTATTATCATGACACTGACTGGCTAGTTCAGAGCCCTCAGCCAGTCAGTACTATGAGACTGTGGATAAAAGGAAAAATAAACATTTTTTTTATTAAAGTGAAAATAAAACATGGTATTATTACAGAAAAAAAAAACAAATATCTAAGGCCCCATTCACATGATTGTATATTTGGTCCGCATCAGATCTGCATATTTTGCGGATTGGATGTGGACTCATTCATTTCAATGGACTGCACTGTGCGCTGTCCACATCTGTATGTCCATTCTGTGGCCCTGCAAAAAATATAGAACATGCCCTATTTTTGTCTGTTTTGTGGACAAGAATAGGCATTTCTAAAATAGGGCAGAATGTGCAGGACCGCCAGTTATGATCATGTCATTGGATCCAATCTCAATGTGAAAGACTTATATTATTGAAGCCAGTTGTGAAATAAAATGAATAAAGGAAAATAACTACAATAAAAAAGTGAAAAAGCCACAAATAAAAAATGAAAATTGATGGAAAACATGGCCAAAAAATACTTAACCCCTTCCTGACTTGGCAATTTTCCCTTTTTGCATTTTACGTTTTTACTACAGTAGCAGGTTTTCTGACCCCACCTCCTTTTGACCACGCCTTCTACATGTTTGGCTCCGCCCATAATATGGGGCCACTTCTACCTTTTTTTCCAGGTCCATTTTGAGTTCCCAATCCGCCCCTGCTCCCGCCAGTCCCAGAACATCATTGTGACTGAACTCGATCCGAAACATGGCCCAAGAGAAGGAATGAGGGCACGTAAGGCTAGCTTAGCCTCGCCCTTTCAAAGATGAGTCTTCATATGGTCATCTTACGGGGCCAGTCACTGGTCTTAGACAAGTTCCTCTCTCAGCTGATTGTCGTTATGATCCAACCATCTCATTGCTTCCTTAGGATCTTCAAAAAATGCGTGGACCCCGCAATTACCATTCTGAATTTAGCTGGATACATCATGGAGTAAGGAATCTTCAGGTTCCGCAGTCGTCTCTTTATATCAAGAAATCGCGCCCTCCTTTTCTGTACTTCTAAGGAGTAGTCCAGGAACAGTGACACCTTCTGGCCATTGAAGGATAGCTCAGGCTTGTCACGGGCTAAACGTAATATAATGTCCTGGTCTCTGTAGTGAAGAATCTTCATAAGAACCGGTCTGGGGGGGCTTCCTGCAGGCAATGGTCTCGTCGGCACCCTTTGGGCTCTCTCCACAGCAAACAATAGGGTCAAGGAGTCACCCCCAAAAATATCTTTCAACCATTTCTCAAAGAATTCAGTAAGGTTCGGCCCCTCAACTTTTTCTGGGATGCCGACAGGTCTAACATTATTTCGGCGCAGCCGATTCTCCAGATCATCTTGTTTAGCGGCAATCGCATCCAGTCTCCTGCAGTGCTCCCCCACATCTCTCTGTATCAGTGGTATAGCGTCTTCCACGTCCCCCACTCTATCTTCCAGGGCTGTGGTGCGTTCTGCCAATTTTTTAAGGTCATGGCGCACTATGGCAATATCCTCTTTGATGGCCCCCACTTACATATTCAAAGTGGAAAGGGATCTTCCACACCTGGTAATAGCCCTCATAACATCTTTCAGAGTCGGCTCCTCTGAGTCCCGGGAAGCCGCCTTGGGATTGCCATTACCCACCGCGTCTGTTTCCCGCCCTGTACCTGGCAAGTCAGCCCAGTCCATATCCGATTTCTCCTCTCCCTCCTCTTGTGCTTGTAGCATCTTGCGTCGGGCTGCTCTAGCCTCCAGGTCCCCCGGATCTGCACGGGCATATTTACCCAGTCTAGCCGCTGCCGCCTGTTGCACCGAAGCTGAGCGGTGCGATCTGCCTGGTGTGGCCGCCCCGGCGCCATCTTGGATATCCTTCTCCAGGCCTCTTTGGTCTTTTTTTTTAGTCATTCCTCCAAAGAAATGTCACTGCTGCAGTCGGTAAGTATGGCAGGTAGCCAGATACACTGTGGGGCCCCAAATCAGAGTGGGAGGTATCGCTTTACAGGATAAATAGTTGAGGAGTCTCAGGAGCTCAGCTAACACACGTCCGCTTACATGCCCTGCAGGCCACACCCCACACTGTTATTTCTTAAGTATAGTATTTGAAGACACTGTAGAGAAAAGCGGGCACAATATTGGGGGTAGCAGCAAGATAACACTATTGGGGCACCAGTAGAGGGAGGATGGTGGAATAGTGAAGAATCTAAGATGTCTGTGAGCCAAACACTGCAGAGATAAGACCATGGCTGAAAAAATGTCATCATGGTGGTTTGCTCCCAATGAAGATGATGAGGAAAGTGAATATTTACATTTGTAGGTATGTAGTGCTGTATTCTCCTGTATATTTGATAGTGCTGAATGTAATGTCCACCTAAATATACCAATAGCAATGGGATGGGAGAGAGGCTACATTGGGCTTACAGTACAAACGTATTGACCTGTCTATTTTAAAATGCCAGGGCTAAATTTCAGTCTGTCTCAGATGGATATGTCCCCATACAAGCCTAAATAAGTCAAGGCCTTATATCACAATTTACAATGGAAATTTTTTTAACGTCTTGGCTCATGCATTTGGGAAGAAAGTACCCATCTGCTGTAAGAGAGAGGGAAAGTAGAAGCCTTCCTTTGGCTACTTTTATCCTCCCTTGTTTTCTAATGTTTCAGAACCTATGAAGATTGACAGCCCTGCTCCAGTGTCATCCACTCAGTGGTGAAGACTTGAGCACTGCTTCTGGAAAGCATAAGTCCTTGATCAGAAAACAGTCTTCCTGCATGTCTTACATGACAATCAGTCTGACCAGTAGCGTAACTAGAACTGACTAGGGCCCCACTGCAAATTTTTAAACAGTCCCCTCCCCTACCAGCAACCCCTTCTTCCCGTTTATTCCTCACTCCTGTGGCTAGTCACAATCGCCCTCAGACCAGTCCCGGCAGCCGCTCCGTCCGTTTCCTACATATATTTACCGTATGTCATGTCACTATATATAATATCACTATATAATACTGTTGAGGGAGCCCTGACAATAAAATATTTTGGTACTCCTCCTGGGTGTGCCCCTTCTGAGTTCAGGCCCCATAGCAGCCGCTCCCCCTGCTTCCACTGTAACTATACCCCCGAGTCTGAGCATTACAGCACAAGGGGAGAATGAAACGGCTGTCATCTGACAACTGTTACATTCCCTGTTATCATCTGACACCTCCTGCTCTGTGTATCTGAGAGTGAAACAGAAAGGAGAGAATGGACCCGCTGTCTTCTCACAGCTGCCAGGACCAGTGACCTCTGACCACTGGTTTTTGATGTTTGCAGTCTCTCTGATCTCCTCTTTCCATAACTGTCGGCCCACCAGAAACATTTTATTCCGATACATATATTTCTAGTCATTTATCAAGAAAGTATGTCTGCCCAAAAAACAATCTCTATCAATCAGAACATGCCAACACGGCTTAACCATTGTTTTTTTTTCTTTCTTGGAAATCCTAACTCTGAAATGAAATCTAAACTCTTGCAAAGTAAGTTCACATTTAGAGATGTGTCCTACAGTACTAGGTCTGTCTCATATTTTCCAGTGGCTGCTGTGGTGGAAAATAATGTTCATATTTGGCAGGTACAGCACATACGTCCACCAAATGTTTCCTGCCTGAATTTATAGCAAAAGCGCACAGCGCACCTCTGGTGCCATCTAGTGGTGATATTGGATCTATACAACCTGAATCTGTGATAAAATGCCAATAGGAAAATAGTAATGATGAGGCTTATGTCTGGATCCTGAAAAAACGACGGGGTGGGGGGTGGGGGGGGGTTGGGTTTATGCGTGCTGTGTCAGTAAAGAAAAAAACACCTACTCACCTCTGCTGCCATCTAGTGGTGATATTGGATCTGTGCAACCTAAATCTGTGATGAAATAACAATAGGAAAACAATCCTGATCAAGCTTTTGTCTGGGCCCTGAAAAAAAACAACTGGGGTGGCCATGTATGGTGTGTGTGTACGCCATGCACGAGAAGTGGCGGGGACAGAGATGTGCAGCAGGAACCAGTATGACCATAGGTGGTGAGTGTTTTTTTTTTTTGTACTCACACACCACGCCTGGTCACTCAAGCTTTTTCAGCTCCCAGACAACCACTTGAATAACAGGAGAATGAAAATGTATAAAATCTCATATAACATTATTTTTAGAGATGAGCGAATCTATTTGTTGATTCGTATCGAATCTTGGAAATTTTTAGCTGCGAAGCGAATCCGAATATTAGGTGATTCGCTTCGGCTTTGTACGCATTTGCTACGTAGTTGTCCTATAAATTATATGCTATTGCTACGTATAAATTACTCTATACGCTGTTGCGTACAAATTCAATTCATTAGCGAAATTGTACTGTTAGTTCGGTCACCTGACCTAGTGGGCAGGGCTTGCTCTGATTGGCTCAGGCTCGGTAAGCCAGTGATGCATCACTTCTGCTGCGACTGCTGAAATGAGCAGAAGCCCTGTGTGTGAAGTTCTGAGACTCTGAGACCTGTTTTGTGAAAATTGGGGTGTAATTGCTCTGGGAATCCATATTACACATCAGGGATACTGCAGGGCAAGTGAAGGGCCAGTTCAGGGCTAGTAATTAATCAGGCAGGGAAAGAGAGACAGGGAGAGATAGGGGGAGACAGGGAGATACAGGGACAAAGATCCGCTGCAGGGCCACAGAGTGAATTGAAAAATGGAATGGATAAGCAAAAGGGGTCCAGTTCCAGTCAAACCTCGAGCTCAAAAAAAAAAAAGAAGGTAGCACAGGGCAGCTATGCCAAAGGACCTGTAGCCGGAGCATCTACTAGTAGTATTCACAATACTTGGCCGTTGTTCCACCAGGCTAACCCACCAAGGCGCAAAATTGTAGTGGAGGAGAAAGTGGATGAGGTAGTGGAATGGTTGGCACACTCATCTCAGTCTCAGCCGGATGATCTGCTGTCATCTGCTGATACAGGGGTCATTCCTCCTGCTCCACCATTCCTCTCCAGCAAAGCCCGTCATTTTAGTACGCAATTTGTACTCTTATGTGTACGTGTTCAAAGAGGTTGCGTACCTTTTTTACCTGAATGTTCGTTATTAGTGCGCGAATATTCGCTAAAAGCCATATAATTACGTATATTTTGTATGCAAATTCAATGACTCTATTCGTCGAATATATGAATCTTAGGAAAAGTTCGTCGAATGTTTGGCAAATAAAATTTTGCATGATTCGCTCATCTCTAATTATTTTCCAACTGATATTTCCCTTGCTGGGAGATCCTTAGCTGTCAAATGGCTGAAAGAGAATATAATGTGTGAGGAAGATATATGGTACAAGCTGCTATAATGTAGCATAGTGGCAAAATTTGACGATTCTGGGTTCAATTGCAAAACCTGTAGCAGGGTACAATCAACTTTACATGTAATTTATAGAACTGCCATCCTTTTAGTTGTCAGGAGGACAACTCAAGCACTAATTCCTTTGTGAAATCTCAGTACTTAGGCCCCAGAAAATGCTCATAGTGATGTCAATGCATAGTGATGTCAATGCATGGCTAACATTAAAAAGGCACACTAATATTATTATTAGAGATGATCGAATTGAAGTTGACAAAGTGGAATTCAGGAAAAATTCGATTCGCACTGAAGTCGAATTTCCTTGCGCTTCGTGGTAATTAAGCGCCTGCTGCACATCTTAGGACATGGAGCAAAGAACTCTGGGAACGAGGGATCAGCAGCCAGCCAGCCCCTGTGATGCCATCTTGGATTCAGCCATTTTCCAGTGTGCAGGGGGAGGTGTCAGCAGGGACACTGCTAGGAAAGACTTCATTGTGCTGAAAAATCGACTTACAAGTTCAGGGAAAGATTATTCAAAGTGTAGGGAAAGGATAGGGAGGCATCATCTACACTATAAAAGGAGAACACGGTTCAATAGGAGAGTATACAGCCTGGGCAATAGGAGTGATTCTATTACACTTTGCTGCCCTGACTGGGGAATCAAATTGCTGTTACACTGCTGCTTTTAAGTTTGCACTAGATGATACCTCTGTAATTCCAGCAAACTGTGCTTGTTCTTGGGGTGCAAGTGTTGTGTGATACAGCCATTTACAGGGTGTATTAACAGGAAATATTTGTAATGTCTTATTAGCCATTCAGAGGAACAGTTACATAGTTCTACAGCTTTTTTTGGGTGTATTGGTGAAAAAAAAAAGTAGTGTCGTATTTGCCATTCTGCGGATCAGTTACATTGTACTATAGTCTTTTTTTGGGGTGTATTAGTGGAAAAAAAGTATGTCTCATTAGCCATTCTACAGTCACATCAAACTACAGCCTTTTTTTGGGTGTATTAGTGAAAAAAAAGCACCTCTTATTTGCCATTTTGCGGTGCAGTTACATAGCTTGGCAGCCTTTTTTGGGGTGTATTGGTAAACAAAAAGAACCTCTTATTTGCCATTCTGCGGTGCAGTTACATAGTTCTACAGTCTTTTTTGGGGTGTATTGGTGAAAAAAAGCATGTCTTATTAGCCATTCTGTGGTGAAGTTACATAAAATTACAGCCCTTTTTGGGGTGTATTACTGAAAAAAGCACCTCTTATTTGTCATTCTGCAGTGCAGTTACATACCTTCTAGTTCTATAGCCTTTTTTGGGGTGAATTAGTAGAAAAAAAGCACGTCTTATTAGCCGTTCTGCGGTGAAGTTATAAAATTACATCCTTTTTTGGGGTGTTTTAGTGGAAAAAAATGCACGTCTTATTAGCCGTTCTGCGGTGAAGTTACATAACATGACAGCCTTTTTTTGGGGTGTATTAGTGGAAAAAAGCACGTCTTATTAGACGTTCTGCTGTGAAGTTACATAAAATTACAGCCTTTTTTGGGGTATATTAATTTGCTTTTAATTTATTAATTTTATCTAACAGTATGTCAGACAGACAAGTGACAGGCCCTTCAAAGGGCAGTGGCCCAAATGTTTCTGCTGCAGGCACAAGTAGCAGCAGAAGAAGGGGGTGGCAGCAGGAGTTGCAGCGAGAGGCCTGAGCTCTCAGTGTCAGCAGTCGTGTCTTGACCAGCAACCCAGCGGTGCTTGAATGGTTGACTCGATCTTCTACTTCGTCACAAGTGACATCAGACAATCCCAGCCAAGAGTCTGTGGGTTCGTCAGACACAACCTTTAGTTGGCATGGCACGGGAGCAGGCCCCCTGTGTATCTTCGATGAGTGGCAGCTCATGTGTGACACATGCCGTTTGCTCAGGCCCTTTGAGGAGGCCATTTTATTTGTCAGGACTATGGGATGAACAATGTTCTTGTAGTGGGGTGGGGGGGCAGGAGCATTACCAGCTCCATCAGCAGCAACTTGATTCGAGTCGCTTATGAGCAGCTTTCTTCACCCGCCTAGTGAAGAAAGTATATTTAAGAAAAGATGATTGACCTCAGGGAGATCAACCATCATCACCACAGAGACACCATCACGAGTCAACGTTGGTGAATCTAAAACAAGGCTCCTTGAGGTCAATCATCTTTTCTTAAATAACCTTTTACTAGGCATTGTTCCCACTAGCCAGATTCCTACTCCACACTGATGAGGGGCAAATACCCCGAAATAGCTGTCTGTGGATGGATACCATGCTTTGGCATAGGTGGTTTCCTTTTGGAGACTGCCCTTCCCTTGGTTGTTCCTTCCCGGTGAAAGGCCTGGCTAATTTGACCGTCGTTGAGACACGTGATGGTGTCTCCGTGGTTTTCTTTTATTTGCATAGTGAAGAAAGTACTCACCAGCAGCAGCAGCTAGACATGGAGCGGAACCTGAACCAGCAGCCACCCTGCCACCCCACATTGAAGATCTGCTGGACTACTGGGCAGCCAAACTGGATTTGTGGCCACTACTGGCCGAGTTTGCCCTGGAAAAGCTGTCCTGCCCGGCTAGTAGTGTGGCATCAGAGAGGGTGTTTAGTGTGGCAGGGGCCATAGTTACCCCAAGGAGAACTTGTCGGTCTACCCAAAGTGTGGATCAGCCAGGATTTCCACACACCAATGCCTGATGCATCAGATTAGATCATCCATGGTGCCTCACCCAAACCTTGACAAAAGAGATGGGTTTCTTCTGGCTACCTGCCTCAGCTACTATTCTGATGCTGCCATCCACCTGATGCCACACATCTGCTGCCAGGTGCTCCTTCTGCCACCCACCATCTTCACCTGGTACTGGTATTGCCACCCACCTCCCCATTAGGTCACCGGGCCACTCTGGTCTCCTTATGCTGCTGCTACCTCAACACTCTGCCACTAGGTCACTCTGTGGTCTTCTGATGCTGTTGCCACCTCACTGCTCTGTGGTCTCCTTATGCTGCTGCCACCTCACCATTCTGTGGTCTCCTCATGCTGCTGCCACCTCACCACTCTGTGGTCTCCTCATGCTGCTGCCACCTCACCACTCTGTGGTCTCCTCATGCTGCTGCCACCTCACCACTCTGTGGTCTCCTATGCTGCCACCTCCATACTCTGTAATTGGGCCACTCTGTGGTCTCCTCATGCTGCTGCCAACTTGCCACTGTGTGGTCTCATGCTGCTGCCACCTCCACACTCTGTCATTGGTCCACTCTGTGGTCTCAATGGTGGATTAACATAGGGGCATTCGGGTCAGCAGTGGCCCGGCATCGCTGGGGGGCCCAACGCCGCCCCGAATGCCCACATACTGCGGGTGAGCATAGGAGAGCATAGTTCCCTGCCCCAGCGCCGATCACCACCATAGACTTCAGGCCTAGTGGGCCTGAGGCCTATGCGGTAGTATAATCCCGCTGCAGGCATGCATGATGACATCATCGCATGCCGGTGCCAGGACGCTAGACAATGAAATATGCACGCCTACTGCCTGCTTCACCATCCCGGACACAGGTAAGTATTAGCTTTTAGTTGTTTTTTATTTATTTTATTTTCTGTGTGTGCCAACTTTTGGAGGCAGAGGAGGACATATTACTGTGGGGCAAATGATTACATGGGGGCAGTGTGGAGGCAAATCAATTCAGGGGGGCAGTGTGGGGGCAGATTATTACATGGGGCAAATCACTTCATGGGGGGCAGATGATTGCATGGTGGCAAATTACTTCAAGGGGGCAGATTATTACAAGGGGGCAAATTACTTCATGGGGCAGTGTGGGGGGAAATTACTTCATGGGAGGGCAGTGTGGGCAGGGCAAATTACTTCATGGGGCAGTGTGGGGACAAATTACTTCATGGGGGAAATGTGGGGCAAATTACTTCATGGGGGGACAGTGTAGAGGAAATTACTATATGGTGGCAGTGTGGGGGCATTGCTATTGGGGGGCACTGTAGGGACATTTCTATTACAGGGACATATTAGGGGACATTAGTTTTGGGGACACTATACGATGTTTATTACCTGGAGCACAGTATAGGGTGTTATCATTACTGGGGGCACTCTAGGGGACATTATAATTGCTGTAGACACTATAGGAACCTTTGGGATAATTTATCATACTGTTGTAAAGTAGAACTGGCTTAGTTACCCATAGCAACCAATCAGATTCTACCTTTCATTTTTGACAGCTCCTTTGGAAATTACCCCAGTTATGAGAAATCTAATGTGTCTGTGTAACAAACTCTGTAGAGACGAGATGCGGCTGAAAGAATTTGTCATGGTGGTCTGGGTCAAATGGAGGATAAGAGGAAAGAGAAGATCTACATGACAGGAGATGTCACTGGATATAAGAAGTATGTGGTCTCATTTTCTCCTCCAATCATATATATTTTAAATTTGGCAATTAAAATTTTAATTTGTAGATGTCACCTGCAGTCCTATGTAACAGCCCAGATAGCACAATAATTCACTGTGTTATGTGGGGTGTTACATAGGACTGCAGGTAACATCTATGACATCTGTACTCAGAGAGTTATAAGATGGTGGGGGTTTGACTCTTGGCACCCCTGCCAATCAGCTGTTTGAGGAGATCACGATGTTCCAGTGAGCGCTGCAGCCTCTTTGCTCCTTACTAAGCACAACGCTGTCCATTTGATAGCACTGTGCTTGGTATTGCAGCTCAGACCCAATCACTCAAATGGGACTGAGCTGCACCTAGGCCACGTGAACGATGAATGTCATATGGCCAAGGAAGAGACTGTGGCGCTCACGAGGCACCGCAGCGTCTTCATACAGAAAAAAAAAATTAAACTAAAATGGATAAAATGGAGGGAAGGGTCCGAGTTGGGCAGACAGTCCCAGGCCTATCATGCACTTAATCCGCCCCTGCACAGGCTATATCCGCTATTGCAGCGCATACATATTGACTGGCATGGGATGAGCTGTAAAACCGCACACAGCCTATCAACCGGAGAGGCGCCATTTCAAGGAAATAAAAAGCATCCTTTTTTTGTTGTTTGTAAAACCCATTTTCATACAACCTATTAGGGAGTTCTGAGTTAAAGGGTTCCCCGTGTTCAGGATCCTCTCTTTTGGCCACAGTTACTGTACAAAGTGCATCTTTCGCCCAGGAGGACTTGACCTGTCTGATAGAACACAGAAAACCCCCATTACTTTGAATGGGCACTGTGTAAAGTTTCCCTTTTTTGAGGGCAGTTTAAAGGGAACCTGTCACCTCAAAAACACAAAAAAAACTGCCAGCATTACCTTAAACTCGGGTCCAGTGTGTAACTAATGATTCCTCTAACCGGCAGAAAAAGACTTTTTTATTCCCATGAGCGCGCACTTTGCAGTCAGCTTGAAGTCAAGGAGGCAGCGGCCTCCTTGCTTCAAGTCAAGTAAAGCACCGCCCCTCTTCTTCTTGATTGACATCCTTCCTTTGGGCCGGGGATCGTGTACGTGGTGCGCTCGTTGTTCCTGCGCGATCCGGGGTCCGGCTCTCCAGCTTGCAGGCTTTCTTATGCGCACTGCGCATGCCCCAGCAATTCAGACGAGCAAGCGTACGAGCGGTCAGGCAGGCGTGCGTCCGTCCGTGCGGGGATGGTGGGCGCTCGTACGTGCGCTCGTTTGAATTGCTGGGGCATGCGCAGTGCGCATAAGAAAGCCTGCAAGCTGGAGAGCCGGACCTGGGATCGCGCAGGAACAAGGAGCGCACCATGCACGCGATCCCCGGCCCAAAGGAAGGATGTCAATCAAGAAGAAGAGGGGCGGTGCTTTACTTGACTTGAAGCAAGGAGGCCGCTGCCTCCTTGACTTCAAGATGACTGCAAAGTGCGCGCTCATGGGGATAAAAAAGTCTTTTTCTGCCGGTTAGAGGAATCACTGAGATGGATGAAAAGCATCATTAGTTACACACTGGACCCGAGTTTAAGGTAATGCTGGCAGTTTTTTTTGTGTTTTTGAGGTGACAGGTTCCCTTTAAAGGGTTTTCTCCATGACAAACACTTAAGGCTGTATTACCCAGCGCGAGGCGGCAAACAATTGTCAGGAGGGAAGCATTCCCTCCCGGCAATCGCCTGCTCGCTAGCAGAGGAGACCGTTGCTATTACATGCAGAGTGATCGCTATGCCATCGCTCGTCCCCATGCTGTACAGTGGTTTGCTGGCGGCAGATCAGTATTAGGCACCACGATCTGCCACCTGCAAACGATAATTTTTTAACATGTCAAAAGATTTGGATTGCCCAATCAAGCTCATTGATCGGGCAATTTGCAGCAGTATAAGAAAATTCTGCGACTAATAATCAGTTCCATGCCTTTGAATGGAGCTGCAAGTAGATGAATTTCTGCATGCCCCATTAAGGTAAATGGAACTGATTTCCAGTTGCGGAATTTTCTGACAAAAATCGGACGCATGTGAAGGCGACCTTACACTGCAAGATGATCGCTAACGAGTGTTCATGCGAAAGCTCATTAGCAATGATCTCATGAAAAATCCAGGCTTTAGGGAATAAGAGGATAAGTGTCTGATCAGCAGGAGTCCAACTGCTGAGGTAGTTGCCCATTACAATAGAGATGTTTCTCGTTTCCCTTCTTTAAGAGGTTTAAGCTGTCCGCTGATGAGTTGCTATGTGCAACAAGACCAATTCCTCTGGTTTTGATAAAGAAGACCCAATACTTTTAAAAGAAAGCCCTCTTTTAAGACATTTGAAGAAGCCATTTGATACTTACAGCGTCCAATTCATTTTTTCTTGGATGATCATCAGAAGCTTCCATATAAGCAGCAGCGCCAGTCCAATGAGAACAATTCCAGCAACTACACCAGCGACAATTGGGATTATGTCAGGCCCACTGGGACAGTCTAAAATAATATGTATACACACTCAACTAAACTATATAATATATAGCCAAAATAACGGAGGACACTGGTAAAGACTGTGTCCCCCAAATTCAGAACTTACCTGGATCCTTCACCACATATACATCAACCTCAGAGTTCACATTGACAGAGTAAGTAAAGTAGAACCATCAGTCGTCGGCGTCCTTCTCTTTGCAGTGTGTGAGAGCACCAGCCTGTCCTGCCTAAGTTAACTTATCATAGCTGTCCACCATGGTAATGTTGAAATGGAAGCACTGGCTATTGCACAGAGCTTGCTTCTCTCCTTTGTGGATGGTGGCACTAGTTATATAAAGTATTAAAAGGGGTTGTCCGAGTTATGTAAAAAAAAAATATATAGCACTGTAAATCTGATGGTCCGCAATATATACATAAGCTAAACAAGTTTTAGGCAAAAAAATATAATAAAAAATAATAATTCTATTTCCTCATTTCCTTCGTTCTCTTCTGGCCCTGCTCTGCAAAGGGAGTGAATACAAGTGCTGCTTTGAGTGATATGTCTGACTGCTGGGATACTCAGCAGCATGTTGTATGTGTAGGACTACAAGTCCCAGCTGTACAATGACACTGCTGATACACACAGGATCTTCCCCCTACCTGTTCTTGTGCAATGCTCTGCAGAACTTCTCCAGTCTGTCAGTTATTTGTCTGCAGAATGAGGAGGGCAGATCCTTTTTCTCTTTACTGCCTGCAGCTGCTCAACAAAGCCAAAGCCTTCAGTCCTGAATGTGTGCTGCAAAAGGGGTTAATCTTTTCTGAAGAATCCAGTGGGAGGGAGGCACAGGGCAGACAGCAGTTCAAGGGGGGAATGTGACGCCTTGTGCACAGACACAGACTAGCTTTTGCACGACATATCAGGAGAAAAGCTGATTGGCCGCAAACCGACCTTCTGATGTAATGCGATGTACTAATAGTTCTGAAGTTGGGTGAGCCGGCTCGAAGTCACGACACAGAGACACATACAAGATGTGATTCTCGTAATGGCCTTCTTTATTACAATGAGCACCGCACGTATTTATACACAGACAAGCGCAATAAAAGTGTCCTAGTGTAGACAAGCTTTGAGTTACGAAAATGAATGGTCAGCATGGGTGGATTAGGGGCCCACTATGGAATTTGTACTCCAGCCTTCCAAGGCTAAATCCCCCTCCTATCTAAGTGCAGGTTATACATAGATATAAAATGAATACATATACAAAATGGACGCCTTCCCTCACAAATCCCCCCTTTTATGAATAATTTCAGGTATTGCTCAGGTATTGCTCATTGACATGTGCTAATCACACATCCAAGATTTGCTTGATACCTCTTCACCTGATTCCCTTCTGTGCATCCTGCAAATTACATCACAATTACACATCACAGTCTTATCCCGGATCTTTCCTGAGGAAGATCTTGCTTGTTGGATCATCCAGTCCTCCTTCAGCATCTTTTTAAGAGTCCATATATTCTTTGCACTAAGATCAATAGCCACACAAGGAGAATGAGAAACATAACTTCTTCCAGTCTCAACACTCAAAATTTTCTTGAAATGCATGGACCCAATCTGTTTAGTGTAGTAGCAGTTCTGAAGAAGACTTGGAAGGGTTCGTCAAATTGGGAGTCAAGGCTTTTCCTGACGTGTCTCCTGAGGACCACCCCCAGTCTACTGGTTCCAAAGAGTGGCTGCCTTCAGGACTCTTGGAATCTGGAATAGATGTAAACACCTGTTTATGTGCCTTATTTAATTGCCTGTAGGGTCTGCACATACTTTGACCATGAATTGTGTTTCATGACCAATACTTGTGGGAAATACAGGCCAGAACTAGGGGCAGACCCAAAGAGGATTTCATAAGGGGACAATCCAGTTTTTCTATTCGGAGAGTACCTGATTGAGAACAAGGCTACATGTAAGTAGTCAAGCTGTCAACCCAATTCTTCCCCCGTCTCTTCCATGGCTTTTTGAATTTTCAATTTAAGTGTGCCATTCAGTCTGACGACTTTTCCTGAGCTTTGTGGGTGGTATGGAACATGGACTGTTTGTTGGATACCTAAGGCCTCTGTCACTGTTTTCATGATTTCCCCTGTGAAGTGTGTACCCCAGTCACTTTCTTTTACTTCTGGACAGGGACGGACTGGGAACTTAAAGTGGCCCTGAAAAAATTACTAAAAGTGGCCCCATTTTGTACTCGGGTTCAAATTGATGGAAGGCAGGGCCAGCAATACCATATTGTGGCACATTATACCACCCCAACAGAGCCAAATACCACAGTCCATCACAAAATACTGTCAGCAGCACAAAATGCATCCCCAAAAACTTCCACTGGCTGGCCGTGAGGAGGACTCAGGCGGCCCCCTGGGCATCGGTCCACCAGGAATGTCTATGGCCAATCCGTCCCTGCTTCTGGAACCCCATATCTGCACACTACTTCCTTGAGCAGTTTCTGAGCGGTGGCTTTTGCTGTAGCATGTGTCACTGGCCAGGCTTTAGGATATACAGAGAACAAGTCTACTCAGACCAAGACATACTCGTAATTACCCACCTTAGGTAGCTGTATTTAGTCCACCTGCAATCTCTGAAACGGGTAATCTGGTCTCATGGTGCTCTTCCTGGGTACTCTGGTAGGCTTACCAGGGTTATGCCTTGCACATATAATCCCCGTACAAATTTTTTTTTCACCCACATTCTGAAACCCTGGGGAAAACTAGTTCTGTAAAACTATGGCCCTTGAAGTTATGGACCACTGACTGGGACACGGTGGCCAGACCTTAGTGTGTATATGCTGGGACCCTCCTTCTCCTTGTATGGCACCTCCATCCACACCTTTTCCTTGTGAGGGGATGTCTGGTTCTGGAGGGTCCATAGCAGTTATACTTCTACTGCAGGCATGGCAGATGGGGCAGCCGCCATCAAGGGGAGTAATGGTGCTTTTCTGGCCACCTGATCTGACAATGTATTCATCAGAGTTTCAGTGGTCTGCCCATTGGTGTGTGCTGACCCCTTCACCATGGCTGCTCTTTTATGCAATATCAGTCCAATAGCTGTTGTACAGCCCCACCATTATTTATAGGCTTATCCACATAGCTCAAGAAACTGAGGCTCTGCCAAATGGCTCCAAAGTCATGTGCTACACCAAATGCATACCTTGCGTCCATATGGAGAGAAATACAAAAAGGTGGACAACACTACTCCAATGTGTTACCAGAAGTGTCGCTAGGGTGCCAAGGAACCAGCCAATAAATATATCTATCTATCTATCTACGATGAAAAATAATTCCACGGCACTTCCCAAATGTGCTCAAAAGCAGTGTAGTTTATTCACAAAATGCGACGTTTCAGTCCTCTTGCTGGGACTTTTCTCAAGCAGTGACATACAGGTTATGGTGCTCACAAAGTATATATACATGTGTTGCAATAATTGATAATTAGACATCATTAATAAAAATTGTATCAAAAATATTATCCATCATCATAATTATATCATTTAAAAATACTAGTTCTTTCATGTTCACCTATTCAGAAATTACTCAAAGTGCATGAATAAAAACAAATACAGTTCAGTGTCATAAAACCGTTAATTAATCAAACACATATCCCTCCCCCTTCAGGTGTGACATAAGTGCATAAAGATTAAAAACATAATTGTAATCCACTGACCAGCATGTTTCCCAAGCAGAACCCGGCAACTCAGCGTTGTATGATTCCCATTGCGCATGCGTACGTTGTACAGGGAACGTCATCACGTTCACCAGTGGAACGCAAGAATTTGCAAATGGAACGCTCATGTGATAGATGCATCATACACATTGGAAGGTGTATGATGCATCTATCACATGAGCGTTCCATTTGCAAATTCTTGCGTTCCACTGGTGAACGTGATGACGTTCCCTGTACAACGTACGCATGCGCAATGGGAATCATACAACGCTGAGTTGCCGGGTTCTGCTTGGGAAACATGCTGGTCAGTGGATTACAATTATGTTTTTAATCTTTATGCACTTATGTCACACCTGAAGGGGGAGGGATATGTGTTTGATTAATTAACGGTTTTATGACACTGAACTGTATTTGTTTTTATTCATGCACTTTGAGTAATTTCTGAATAGGTGAACATGAAAGAACTAGTATTTTTAAATGATATAATTATGATGATGGATAATATTTTTGATACAATTTTTATTAATGATGTCTAATTATCAATTATTGCAACACATGTATATATACTTTGTGAGCACCATAACCTGTATGTAACTGCTTGAGAAAAGTCCCAGCAAGAGGACTGAAACGTTGCATTTTGTGAATAAACTACACTGCTTTTGAGCACATTTGGGAAGTGCCGTGGAATTATTTTTCATCGTATGTATTTTGGAGGTTGGATCACCCCCACAGCCGCTGGCACTCCATTTTTATTTTTATTTTTATTACTGCGGTGCCGCTTTTTTCCTTCATATCTATCTATCTATCTATCTATCTATATGGTAATAGATAAATCGGTATTGATGAGGATTAGACATGGTGAGAGCTAATAGAAGTATAATCAACAATGTCAGTAAAGCAGAAATAGCATTAGATAACTTGTCGACTTACTTCACCAGGGACAGAAGTATAGGATAATCTCAATACACCTATACTTTCTCCTCCCCCATTGAGGTCGCTTATCAGATGTTTTGTGTGTCTTCTGTATCCCCAAAGAATGCCCTCGGGCATCAAGAAAAGGACAGAAGTCTTCATTCTGGATAAAAGCTCGATGCGTTTTGGGGTGAATCTCCTTTTTCAAGAGCATAGTAAAACACATATACAATAACAGATAAATAGGGACCGCATGCAGTCTTCAGCCAATGGTAGGTAATGTGCTCATTGAGGGTTCCGTAAGTGAGAGCAATGTCACTCAGTCTCAGGCACCGGTCTCAGGCACCGGAAGCGGAAATGGCCATCTGATGCGTTCCACAGTGGAACGCACAAGTCAGGGCAGGGGCCACCCACAATCATTCAATTATAAGTCTAAAGTCAGCAATCAAAAAATCAATAGTGATAAGAGAACTACTAAGGTTCGGGCCAAACCAAAGTCTTCTTCAAAAGCCCCATAAAAAGGTTAGCGTAATATGGGCGAATTTCGTTCTCATCGTGGTCCCCCTTTTCTGGATATAAAAAAACACTATTATAGCTAAAGAAGTTACGATGAAGAATAAAAGAAATTGAATCCAGAATGAAATTTTTTTGTATAATGGGCATGAAGAGCTCCATAGAGAGGATACTCTCTACTGCACGGATACCCAATTCATGAACAATGTTACTGTAGAGCGGTGACAGGTCAAGGGTAACCCAAACATGTCATTAGCCCAATGAAAATTCTTAAGTAGAGTAATGAGTTGACTCAAGTCCATGAGGTAAACAGGTAGGCTAATATTTTTGTAGAAGGTTGTCTACATAGGCCAAAAGGTTTGAGGTTATGGAGTCTATTCCTGATATAATAGGTCTACCTGGAGGACTGTTCAGGGACTTGTGGATTTTTGGTAGAAAGTAAAAATAGGGTATAGAAGGATGCTCTCTTGTTTATTTATTATTTTTTTGTGTACAGTATATCCAGAATAGACTAGGGCAATGAATTTTTTCTTAAAGGGTTTCTGTCATCACATTTGACCATATTAAACCAGATAACATTTGCAATGTGCAAATGTCACCTGAGGTCTAATATGGTACAAATATACCTCTATGTGTCCCCGTTTTTATAAAAATTCATCTTTACTAATATGCAAATTAGCCTTACTAGGTGCAGGGGGCGGTAACCCTGCACCTAGTGGCGCCATTTCCCCACCTCTATTCATGCCTCCTCGGTTGCGATTGACAGGGCCAGGCAGCTTGCTCTTTCTGCTGCCGGCCCTGTCCGTGCTCTAAATCCCGGGCCTGCGCCGTGCGCGCTTATTTCGGCGCAGGCGCAGTGAGTGCCGCTGGCTGTCGGCTCCCGGCTTCCTCACTGCAACTGCGCCGCCTTCTCTTCCAGGTGTAGTGTGACGTCAGTTTGAGATAGCCTTCTGCTGAATCCTAGAGAGACTGAGAGTTGAAAAAGATGTTTGTCCAATGTTCTCTTTTGCAAATGTTTCTTTGAGATCGTTGAGAACTAGGTTATAGAAGGTCTCTAAATGTGGATCCCTACTTTCTAAAGGGTAGAAAGTCAACTAAACTAAAGTCTCAACTAAAGCCTCAACTAAAGTCTCGATATCAACGTCGTCGGTTACTGAAACATCTCCGATTGCAGAAGTAGGGGGTTGGGGAAATTGATGTTGTTTAGTAGTGTAATGGCATTGCACTGTCAATTTACGAGTGAACTGGTTCAGATCCACAAAGAGCTTGAAAAGATCCGGACCAGTGGTAGTGCAGAAAGAGAGCCCTTTGCTAAGGACTTCTATTTCTTCCTGTCGTAATTAGATAAATTAAAAATGCCTTTGAAGCTAAGGGTCTCTGGTAAACTATTCTGAGTTAGACCTGATGTGGTCTTGCTTTTTTGTGTGCGTGATCGCTGTTTGACCCCTCTACATCCTCGTCTTCTACTTTTGTTCTTTTTTTCCTTTTCATTTGGTTTGTGATGGGAGTGGTCTGTAAAAGTGAGTGATTTTCTCTTGTGCTCTCCACCATGGAACGCATTTAGATTATCTTTTCTCTAACCGTATGCGTTCCACTTTGGAATACATCTGTACGGCCCCTCCCTCCGCCCACCTTGAAACGCATCGGGTGGCCGTTCTTGTCAGCAACACACGTGATTACATGACCACGGCCGAACCTTAATAGTTCTCTGCGTTGCACTCTGGAACGCATTGGATGGCCATTTCCACTTCCGGTGCTGCAGGACTGAAACTAGGACGAGAATATCGTACCAACAAGCATGTACACAGACTATCCATATTTTATGATTTTGTTCTTTTATGTATTTATGTACTCCCTGTATTTTATGCGAATGTAAAACCGGAAGTGACATTGCTCTTACTTCCGGTACTCTCAATAAGCACATTACCTACCATTGGCTGAAGACTGCATGCGGTCCCTATTTATCTGTTATTGTATATGTGTTTTATTATGCTCTTCAAAAAGGGGATTCACCCCGAAATGCGCCAAGCTTTTATCCAGAATGAGGACTTCTGTCCTTTTCTTGATGCCCCGGTGACATTCTTTGGGGATACGGAAGCCACATAAAACATCTGATAAGCGACCTCAATGGGGGAGGAGAAAGTATAGGTGTATTGAGTTTATCCTTTACTTCCCTACCTGGTGAAGTAAGTCGACAAGTTATCTAATGCTATTACTGCTCTACTAACATTGTTGATTATACTTCTATTAGCTCTCACCACCTCTAATCCTCATCTAGGGCTGTGGAGTCAGTAAGCCAAAGCCCCGACTACGACTCTTCAATTTCCCCTAACTCCGACTCCCTCATACATGGCGCATGTTTAAGTGATAACTTTAAACAAACTTTGCATAAATCAATAGTAAAGATATGTCATGACAAAAAAAAGTGTGTAATATATGTTTTACTAGATAACATTCATTATCAGGCTTTTCTCTGAGTTCAGCTCACTAAGGGCCTGATGTATGAAAACTGTCTAGGTCTAAGACTTTCTTTGTTGCCCATAGCAACCAATCAGAGCTCCCCTTTCATTTCTCCAGAGCACTATATGAAATGAAAGGAGAGCTCTGATTTGTTTCTATGGGACAGTTTTCATACATAAAGCCCGAAGTGTTTTACATCATACTGCTTTACAGTCTAGAAATTGAAACTACTAGCAGTGCTGATAACAAAGGCTTGGCAATAGCTTCTACACCTATAGTACTTTATCACATGTGTGTTTCTGTATTTCTGAATTTGAGATGTTAGAAAACAGTTTTCCCCCTTATATTCTATGTATAGCATATAGAAGCCATCAGAGCAGCTAACCTCTCCAAACATGAGCTCAGAGGAAAGCAAACTAAAACATAAAGCATACAGAGAGACGATGCACTGGACAATTGATTCACTCCTGCTCTCAGTCAACCAGATTACAGTCTTTCTGGTCTGCAGGTTACCATAGAAACCTGTGTGCAGTGAGAGACCTGCTGAACTGTCTATAGTTCATGACTAGAGATGAGCGAGTAGTGAAATATTCGAAATTTCGAAATTCGATTCGAATAGACCGCGAAATTCGACTATTCGACCAGATATCGAATCCCATTAAAGTCTATGGGGAAAAAATGCTCGCCACTTGGAAATCTCAATTCGACCACTTGGAGGTCACCAAGTCCACCCTGGAACCTCAGAAAAGGATGCCAACACTGCTGGAATGCAACTAGGACAGCAGAGGAAGCATGTCTGGGTGCATATAACGCGCCCAAGTCGCACTATTACGCCACTATCACAGCCTCTCAACAATACACTCCAAACACAATATAACCTCTCTGTAAAGTGAGACCATACAAGGAAACCTTCTTTCCTCACATTGCCATGGACCCCAAGCCAAACTAGACAAAAAAGAAGATAAAATTCTGCACCCCTTAAAATCACGTTGCCTATGACAACCACAGATGGCATAGGCAAGGGGGAAAGCAAATAGACCCCACCCCTAATTGTCATTGTGTGTGTGTGTGAGATGTGGTCAGACATGTCTTCTTTAAAATGTAAAAACAACTCAAAACACATGCAGAAGCCTTAAAATGCCCAAATTGTTGGCGCTTGAGATGTCAGTGACCCGACCTGGCCCAGTGTCATGTCTAGCAGGTAAAGCAGTGGGGATGTTGAGGGATGCATAGGACCGCAAAAGGCAGGAAGAGGCCGTGGGCTGGCCAGAGGCTCATGGAAAATTTTGTGGAGGCCCAAGAGGTGAGACGTCTTAAAAATTGTGTGGAGGCTAAAGAGGTGAGACCTCTTAAACATTTTGTAGAGCCCCAAGAGGTGAGACCTCTTAAAAATTATGTGGAGGCCCAAGAGGTGAGACCTCTTAAAAATTATGTGGAGGCCCAAGAGGTGAGACCGCTTAAACATTTTGTGGAGGCCCAAGAGGTGAGACCTCTTAAACATTTTGTACAGGCCCAAGAGGTGAGACCTCTTAAAAATTATGTGGAGGCCCAAGAGGTGAGACCTGTTAAAAATTATGTGGAGGCCCAAGAGGTGAGACCTGTTAAAAATTATGTGGAGGCCCAAGAGGTGAGACCGCTTAAACATTTTGTGGAGGCCCAAGAGGTGAGACCTCTTAAACATTTTGTACAGGCCCAAGAGGTGAGACTTCTTAAAAATTATGTGGAGGCCCAAGAGGTGAGACCTCTAAAAATTATGTGGAGGCCCAAGAGGTGAGACGTATTAAAAATTATGTGGAGGCCCAAGAGGAGAGACGTGTTAAAAATTATGTGGAGGCCCAAGAGGTGAGACCTCTTAAACATTTTGTGGAGGCCCAAGAGGTGAGACCTGTTAAAAATTATGTGGAGGCCCAAGAGGTGAGCCATAAATATATACATTTTCTTATTTACGGAGCAATTCTACGGCGGTTAAGGAGGAGGAGGAGGAGGTGGAGGAGGAAATGGCACTTCATACAGATGGCACTTCACTTTTGGCTGCTTTCCACTGTTAACCTCTTAAACCTTTTGTGGAGGCCCAAAAGGTGAGACCTGTTAAAAATTATGTGGAGGCCCAAGAGGTGAGACCTGTTAAACATTTTGTGGAGGCCCAAGAGGTGAGACCTGTTAAACATTTTGTGGAGGCCCAAGAGGTGAGACCTGTTAAACATTTTGTGGAGGCCCAAGAGGTGAGACCTGTTAAACATTTTGTGGAGGCCCAAGAGGTGAGACCCGTTAAAAATTATGTGGAGGCCCAATAGGTGAGACCTCTTAAACATTTTGTGCAGGCCCAAGAGGTGAGACGTATTAAAAATTATGTGGAGGCCCAAGAGGTGAGACCTGTTAAACATTTTGTGGAGGCCCAAGAGGTGAGACCTGTTAAAAATTATGTGGAGGCCCAAGAGGTGAGACCTGTTAAAAATTATGAGGAGGCCCAAGAGGTGAGACCTCTTAAACATTTTGTGGAGGCCCAAGAGGTGAGCCATAAACATATAAATTTTTCTTATTTACGGAGCAATTCTACGGCGGTTAAGGAGGAGGAGGAGGAGGAGGTGGAGGAGGAAATGGCACTTCATACAGATGGCACTTCACTTTTGGCTGCTTTCCACGGTTGGAGAAGCAAAGTCCGGGTCAATCCACTTGCTGTTCATTTTGATTAGCGTCAGCCTGTCCGCACTGTCGGTTGACAGGCGGCTGCGCTTATCGGTTATAATGCCCCCGGCTGCGCTGAACACCCTTTCTGATAGCACGCTGGCGGCAGGGCAGGCAAGCACCTCCAAGGCGTACAGGGACAGTTCCAGCCACGTGTCCAACTTGGAGACCCAGTAAGTGTAGGACGCCGAGGGATCGGGGAGGACAGGGGTACGGTCTGCCAGGTACTCCCGCAACATCCGCCGATACTTGTCCCTCCTGCTGATAGCGGGCCCCGCAGTGATGGAAGTTGCACGAGGGGGTGCCATGAACGTGTCCCACACCTTGGAGAGTGTTCCCCTGGTGGCTGTGGGCCTGATGGATGTTGTGGGACTCTGGGAGACCCTCTCCTCTCTGCCGCCAGCGATGGTGGGTGGGAAAATCTCCATCATGTTCTGCACGAGTTCCCTCTGGTATTCCAGCAATCGATTCGTCCTCTCCTCTACCGGAATAAAAGAGGAGACGTTATCTTTATACCGGGGGTCCAGGAGTGCGAAGACCCAGTACAGTTTGTTCTCCACTATCCGGACAACACGTGTGTCCCGGGAAAAGCAGCCCAGCATGAAGTCAGCCATGTGTGCCAGACTCTGAATAGGCATGACCTCACTGCCCCCACCAGAAGGATCACTTGCCATTTCCTCCTCTTCCTCTTCCGCCTCCTCTCCGCCCCATCCGCGCTGAACCAATGGGACGCACACAGCCTGACTGCTACCCTCGCCGCCAGCATCCTCCTCCTCTTCCACAGCCACCTCCACGTCGTCCTCCTCCTCATCCTCCTCCTCCTGCAACTGCCACCGTGAAGCAGACAAAAGTGTGGTCTGACTGTGTAGCTCCGTTGCGTCTCCTCCTACCCCCGTCTCCTCTGCGTGCAATGCGTTCTCCCTTATTGCGATGAGCGATTCTTTAAGGACGCCTAGGAGCGGGATGGTTACGCTCACTATAGCGTCCTCGCTGCTGACCTTCTTGGTGGACTCCTCAAAGATACGCAGTACATCGCATATGTCTGCCATCCATGGCCACTCGTGGTTGGCAAACTGAGGGAGCTGAGTTGGAGGCACGCGTGGATTCATAATCTGGTACTCCATCAATGCTCTCTGCTGCTCACACACCCTGGCCAACATGGAATAGGTGGAATTCCAGCGAGTGGGCAGGTCGCACAACAGCCGATGTTCAGGCAAATGGAGGCGTTGCTGGAGTTTTTTTAAGCTAGCAGCAGCTACAGTTGACTTACGAAAGTGAGCGCACAAGCGCCGCACTTTCACCAGTAGCTCTGCCAGGTTGGGGTAAGTCTTCAGAAATTTTTGGACTACCAGATTAAAAACGTGGGCCAGGCATGGTACGTGATTGAGTTCGGCAAGCTCCAGAGCCGCCACCAGGTTACGGCCGTTATCGCACACGACCATGCCTGGTCCTAGCTGCAGCGGCGACAGCCACATCTCCGTCTGCTGCAATATGGCGTCCCTCACCTCTGGGGCGCTGTGCTTCCTGTCGCCCAAGCTGATGAGCTTTAGCACCGCCTGCTGACGTCTCCCCGCGCCAGTGCTGCAACGCTTCCAGCTAGCGGCTGAGGGAGATGTTAAGGCACAGGAGGAGGAGGAGGAGGAGGAGGAGGGGGGTTTATCAGAACCCATGCTGGCAATCTTGGGCGGGGGTGGTAGGTAGGCCGTCTCTGTTTGCGACCCCGTCCCCGCTTCCACTACATTCACCCAGTGTGCCGTCAAAGAGATGTAGCGTCCCTGGCCGCAAGCGCTTGTCCACGAGTCGGTGGTCAAGTGGACCTTTGCGCTGACTGCGTACCTCAGGGCCCGCCTGATGTTACGCGACACGTGCTGGTGCAGGGCGGGGACGGCACTCCGGGAAAAGTAGTGGCGGCTGGGGACGGAATAGCGAGGTGCGGCAGCCGCCATCAGGTCGCGGAAGGCCTGCGTCTCCACAAGCCTAAACGGCAACATCTCCAGGGCCAGCAGTTTGGAGATGTGGCAGTTTAAGGCTTGGGCTTGGGGGTGACTCGAGGCGTACTTCCGCCTGCGGTCGAACGCCTGCGAGATGGACAGTTGTTGGGACGAGGAGTGTGAGGGTGCAGGCGAAGAGGCGGGGGAAGGGGAGGCTGAAGGAGAAGGCCCCAAAGTAGCCGAGGCAGAGGCAGATGTGGAGGTGTCCTGGCTGGAGGTCTGGACCGCAGTGGCAGCACACAACACAGGGGAAGAGGCAGTGGCAGCAGGACCGGGCGCAGTTTGTATTGCGTTTGCTCTCTCCCACTCAGCCCAGTGCTTGACTTCCAAGTGACGCCGCATGCCTGAGGTGGTCAGATTGCTCTTCTCAGAGCCCCTACTCAGTTTTGAGTGGCAGAGTGTGCAAACCGCGCTCAGTTTGTCATCCGCACAAACATTAAAAAATCTCCACACCACAGAAGTACGAGGCCTCGATGGGGGAGCTTCGCGCGACTGCCCGCTGCCGGGAACAGCTTCGGCCGTGCTGGCTGTGGCCTCACTACTTTGTCTGGACTGTCCTCTGCCTCTGGACATCCCTCTGCCTGTGGACATCCCTCTGCCTGTGGACATCCCTCTGCCTGTGGACATCCCTCTGCCTCTGGACATCCCTCTGCCTCTTGCTGCCTTTTTCGGTGCTGCGCAGACCACCACCTCTCCACTACTTTCCTCGCTGGACATCACCCCTGGCCAAGTGGGGTCGGTAATTTCGTCATCCACCACCTCCTCTTCCACTTCCTCACTCTGCTCCTCCTGCTGCCCACCGGACATTCCAACAGCCTCCCTTGATGGCAACTGCGTCTCATCATCATCATCGCTCATGATAACAGATGCTGGCTCAGGGTCCACATCAGCAGGAGATGGCGAAAACTCAAGTGTTTGGGCATCACTACAAACAAATTCCTCTGCTAGCTCCTGGGATTCTTCCGGCACATCTGAAAAAGGACCCGAAAAGAGCTCCTGGGAGGGGTCAATGGTGGGATGACTCTGTTGGCCAGGTGTGGAGGAAGGAGGGTCAGAGTGAGACTGTGTGGATGACTGGCTGGTGGACAACTGTGTGGAAGCGCTATCGGCTATCCATTGCACCACCTGTTCAACCTGCTCAGGCCTCAACAGCGGTGTAACCCGCCCCCTGCTTAACTGTCCCATAAAGGCAGGGATTCTGGATGAGCGGGATCCTGGCTGACCCTCACCAGCACGCATTGTATCCCCACTGGCTTCAACAAGGCCCCCAACAGCATTTCCGCGCCCCCGTCCTCGTCCACGTCCTATTCCGCTAGCCCCCCGCCGCATTTTTTTTTTTTTTACAATATTTTGCCTTCACAGCCGTGAAATTAGTTTGCAAGAGAACGCACAGTACAGTTGCCAGTTATAAGGCCTATATATTGTATTATTCAAGGTACACAGCCGTGTACTAAGTGATCAGACGGTGTGTATGAACACCAGTTATGAGAAATTACTTTGCAAGAGAACGCACAGTACAGTTGCCAGTTAAAGGCCTATATATTGTATTTTCAAGGTACACAGCCGTGTACTAAGTGATCAGACGGTGTGTATGAACACCAGTTATGAGAAATTACTTTGCAAGAGAACGCACAGTACAGTTGCCAGTTAAGGCCTATATATTGTATTTTTCAAGGTACACAGCCGTGTACTAAGTGATCAGACGGTGTGTATGAACAACAGTTATGAGAAATTACTTTGCAAGAGAACGCACAGTACAGTTGCCAGTTAAGGCCTATATATTGTATTTTTCAAGGTACACAGCCGTGTACTAAGTGATCAGACGGTGTGTATGAACAACAGTTATGAGAAATTACTTTGCAAGAGAACGCACAGTACAGTTGCCAGTTAAGGCCTATATATTGTATTTTTCAAGGTACACAGCCGTGTACTAAGTGATCAGACGGTGTGTATGAACACCAGTTATGAGAAATTACTTTGCAAGAGAACGCACAGTACAGTTGCCAGTTAAGGCCTATATATTGTATTTTTCAAGGTACACAGCCGTGTTACTAAGTGATCAGACGGTGTGTATGAACAACAGTTATGAGAAATTACTTTGCAAGAGAACGCACAGTACAGTTGCCAGTTAAGGCCTATATATTGTATTTTTCAAGGTACACAGCCGTGTACTAAGTGATCAGACGGTGTGTATGAACAACAGTTATGAGAAATTACTTTGCAAGAGAACGCACAGTACAGTTGCCAGTTAAGGCCTATATATTGTATTTTTCAAGGTACACAGCCGTGTACTAAGTGATCAGACGGTGTGTATGAACACCAGTTATGAGAAATTACTTTGCAAGAGAACGCACAGTACAGTTGCCAGTTAAGGCCTATATATTGTATTTTTCAAGGTACACAGCCGTGTACTAAGTGATCAGACGGTGTGTATGAACAACAGTTATGAGAAATTACTTTGCAAGAGAACGCACAGTACAGTTGCCAGTTATAAGGCCTATATATTGTATTTTTCAAGGTACACAGCCGTGTACTAAGTGATCAGACGGTGTGTATGAACACCAGTTATGAGAAATTACTTTGCAAGAGAACGCACAGTACAGTTGCCAGTTAAGGCCTATATATTGTATTTTTCAAGGTACACAGCCGTGTACTAAGTGATCAGACGGTGTGTATGAACACCAGTTATGAGAAATTACTTTGCAAGAGAACGCACAGTACAGTTGCCAGTTATAAGGCCTATATATTGTATTTTTCAAGGTACACAGCCGTGTTCTAAGTGATCAGACGGTGTGTATGAACAACAGTTATGAGAAATTACTTTGCAAGAGAACGCACAGTACAGTTGCCAGTTATAAGGCCTATATATTGTATTTTTCAAGGTACACAGCCGTGTACTAAGTGATCAGACGGTGTGTATGAACAACAGTTATGAGAAATTACTTTGCAAGAGAACGCACAGTACAGTTGCCAGTTAAGGCCTATATATTGTATTTTCAAGGTACACAGCCGTGTACTAAGTGATCAGACGGTGTGTATGAACAACAGTTATGAGAAATTACTTTGCAAGAGAACACACAGTACAGTTGCCAGTTATAAGGCCTATATATTGTATTTTCAAGGTACACAGCCGTGTACTAAGTGATCAGACGGTGTGTATGAACAACAGTTATGAGAAATTACTTTGCAAGAGAACGCACAGTACAGTTGCCAGTTAAGGCCTATATATTGTATTTTTCAAGGTACACAGCCGTGTACTAAGTGATCAGACGGTGTGTATGAACACCAGTTATGAGAAATTACTTTGCAAGAGAACGCACAGTACAGTTGCCAGTTAAGGCCTATATATTGTATTTTCAAGGTACACAGCCGTGTACTAAGTGATCAGACGGTGTGTATGAACACCAGTTATGAGAAATTACTTTGCAAGAGAACGCACAGTACAGTTGCCAGTTAAGGCTATATATTGTATTTTCAAGGTACACAGCCGTGTACTAAGTGATCAGACGGTGTGTATGAACACCAGTTATGAGAAATTACTTTGCAAGAGAACGCACAGTACAGTTGCCAGTTAAGGCCTATATATTGTATTTTTCAAGGTACACAGCCGGTTCTGAGTGATCAACGGTGTGTATGAACACAGTTATGAGAAATTACTTTGCAAGAGAACGCACAGTACAGTTGCCAGTTAAGGCCTTATATTGTATTTTCAAGGTACACAGCCGTGTACTAAGTGATCAGACGGTGTGTAGAACACAGTTATGAGAAATTACTTTGCAAGAGAACGCAACAGTACAGTTGCCCAGTTATAAGGCCTATAATTGTATTTTTTCAAGGTAACAGCCGTGTACTAATGTGATAGACGGTGTGTATGAACCAGTTATGAGAAATTACTTTGCAAGAACGCACCAGTACAGTTGCCATTAAGGCCTATTATTGTATTTTTCAAGGTAACAGCCGTGTACTAAG
>ONZH01001196.1:0-93742 GCA_900303285.1 Rhinella marina | reverse complement strand
CCGCCGCCACCACCCTCTCTACAAGTGGGACAGCTAACTACAACTATCTTCTCCTATCAGCCGAAGGTAGTACAGTACCAGCTTCCCTGGAAGATGGAGGCAGCCAAAGCAGCAGCCAGAGGAAGACCACTACCTGAACCCATGAAGCCGGAGGTTCTTACTCCCGTCGCGTCACAACCCTTGCCAGTGTGACCACCCAGTCACTACCAGAATCCGCTACTAGTGGAGCTCCACTACATCAGCTAGCATGGCTTACAAGAGGCAGGAGCAACCTCTAATGTCTTTTACTAGCAGCAGCAGTGAGGAGGAATCCTTAATCTAAGGGACCCCTCAACAGTCTGCTAGGACTTATGGGAGCCACAACGTGGACTACTTCTGACGGGTGAGAACTATTTGGCCATTGTTTTAAGTTAACTTGTTTTTATTGCCCCATTTGCTCTCATCCAGATGAACACGGATTATTAGGACTCCCCCATTCAGCAGAAAAAGTAACGTCCCAGTTGTGCCTAAACGCGCCAATTCCCTTTCCCCCCTGCTCAGGTTATTTGGGAGCCCCCTTTAAAAAAAAGGGTTCTCTAAAAGTTTTAATATATTTGCTGCTATTTTATTACCCGATTGGATTACCATTTACCCATGTGGATTACAATTAAAGTTTGGGGCTCTGTGTTCCAGTTTCATGCCAAGCGTCAGAAGAAAAGAGAGACTCAAAGGTATCCTTGAGCCTATTATGCTTGTGATATTCCATACACTAAAATGTTGCCGGAGCCTCTGATCCCTGAACTGCCATCACCACCACCACCACAGTCCTTTCAGCTGGGTTAGCTGACAATGTCATCATTTACGTTCCAATCCATGGCGATTCACAAATGCTGATGAAGTCAGCAGCAGCCAGGGGAGCTGGGGCTTCTTCCCTGGATGCAACCTTGCCTCCACCGCTGCAGCCAGAAGTCCTTACCTCTGCTGTCCCGGCAGGAGGATCCAGGAAAGCGCAAGTGGCTGCAGCGCTCACCAGAGCGACCACCACCCGGACCTGTTCCAGCCCAACTTCCGGAAAAAGAAGGCAGTGGAGTATCACCAAGGCAGCGAGCGTGGCCTATGAGAGGCAGGAGCATCCTCTAATGTCCTTCAGCAGCAGTTCCAGCGAGGAGGACTTCAGGTCCTTCATCTGAGAAACCCAACTACTGGCTGTCTCAAAGACACTTCAAGAGGACGTATGGGAGCCACACCATGGACTGCACCTGACGGGTGAGAGCTAGTTGGCACTTTTTGTGTTTGTTTTATAGTTTGTATTGTCCCCGTTTTGACCCATGGCTGTCAGGACTACCCCCCCATCCTGCAGAAAATTCCCAGTTGCGTCTAAGCGCACCTATTTTCCTTTTTCCCCCTTCTCAGGTTATTTGGGAGCCCCCTTTGCAAAAAGGGTTCTCTATTTGCTGCTATTCTCTATTATCCATGTGGATTACACATTACCTGTTTGGATTAAATATTACCTCACATGGATTACAATTGAATTTTGAACTATGTGTTCCAGACAGTGTTTTATCATTGCCAACTAGGAGCCATAAGGAGAGACTCAAACGTATATCTGAGCCTTTTATGCTTGCAAATGTGAAATTGATTGCACTAAAATGTTTGCATACTTATGCCTTTGGGCCCCACACATGTCACACAGTACCATATACATACACACACATAGACACAAACACATACATACTTACATACTCCAGGCAGGCAGGCAGGCCGCACGTCTTCACACCCAGGAGGCTCGCAGCTATGACGATTCCCCACAGCGCCCTCTGCTGGGCACTGTAGGGAATCGTCATAGCGGCGCGCCTCCTGGGCATGAAGACGTGCGGCCTGCCTGCCTGGAGTATGAAAGTATGTATGTGTTTATGTGTATGTATGTCTGTCTGTATGTATGTCTGTATCTGCAGGTGACGGATCCGTCCTGAACTCCATTGAAAGTCAATGGAGGGCGGATCCGGTTACCATTGTGGTCACACCAGACGGATCCGCCCCCATTGACTTGCATTGGGGGTCATTCCGGATCTGTCTTGGTGCGGATGCCTGGACCGGAGGGCAAACCGCAGCATGCTGCGGTTTGTTCTCCGGTCTGAAGACGGAACGGAATGCTTTCAGGAGCATTCAGTTGTCTTCAGTTCAGTTTTGTCCCCATTGACAATGAATGGGGACAAAACTGAAGCGTTTTATTCCGGTATTGAGCCCCTATGACGGAACTCAATACCGGAATTTTAAAACGCTAGTGTGAAAGTAGCCTAAGAAGGCTAATGAATGTTTAGAAAACCCTTGAAAACCCTTGTGCAAGTATGTTAGCACAGCTGAAAACAGTTTTGCTGGTTAGAGAAGTTATAAAACTGACCTTCCTTTGAGCTAGTTGAGAATCTGCATCATTACATTTGTGGCTTCGATTAAACTCTCAAAATAGCCAGAAAAAGAGAACATTCATGTGAAACTCGACAGTTTATTCTTGTTCTTAGAAATTAAGGCTATTCCATGCGAGAAATTGCAAGAAACTGAAGATTTCCTACAACGGTGTGTACTACTCCCTTCAGAGGACAGCACAAACAGTCTCTAAGCAGAGTAGAAAGAGAAGTGGGAGACCCCGCTGCACAACTGAGCAACAAGACAAGTACATTAGAGTCTCTAGTTTGAGAAATAGATGCCTCACAGGTCCTCAACTGGCAGCTTCATTAAATAGTACCCGCAAAACGCCAGTGTCAACGTCTACAGTGAAGAGGCGACTCCGGGATGCTGGACTTCAGGGCAGAGTAGCAAAGAAAAAGCCATATCTGAGACTGGCTAATAAAAGGAATAGATTACTATGGGCAAAAGAACACAGACATTGGACAGAGGAAGATTGGAAAAAAGTGTTATGGACAGACGAATCGAAGTCTGAGGTGTCACACAGAAGAACATTTGTAAGACGCAGAACAACTGAAAAGATACTGGAAGAGTGCCTGACGCCATCTGTCAAGCATGGTGAAGGTAATGTGATGGTCTGGGGTTGCTCTGGTGCTGGTAAAGTGGGAGATTTGTACAAGGTAAAAGGGATTTTGAATAAGGAAGGCTATCACTCCATTTTGCAATGCCATGCCATACCCTGCGGACAGCGCTTGATTGGAGCCAATTTCCTCCTATAACAGGACAATGACCCAAAGCACACCTCCAAATTATGCAAGAACTATTGAGAGAAGAAGCAGGCAGCTGGTATTCTATCTGTAATGGAGTGGCCAGCGCAGTCACCAGATCTCAACCCCATTAAGCTGTTGTGGGAGCAACTTGACCGTATGGTACGCAAAAAGTGCCCATCAAGCCAATCCAACTTGTGGGAGGGGCTTCTGGAAGTATGGGGTGAAATTTCTCCAGATTACCTCAGCAAATTAACAGCTAGAATGCCAAAGGTCTGCAATGCTGTAATTGCTGCAAATGGAACATTCTTTGATGAAAGCAAAGTTTGAAGGAGAAAATTATTATTTTAAATAAAAATCATTATTTGTAACATTGTCAATATACACTCACCGGCCACTTTATTAGGTACACCTGTCCAACTGCTCGTTAACACTTAATTTCTAATCAGCCAATCACATGGCGGCAACTCAGTGCATTTAGGCATGTAGACATGGTCAAGACAATCTCCTGCAGTTCAAACCGAGCATCAGTATGCGGAAGAAAGGTGATTTGAGTGCCTTTGAACGTGGCATGGTTGTTGGTGCCAGAAGGGCTGGTCTGAGTATTTCAGAAACTGCTGATCTACTGGGATTTTCACGCACAACCATCTCTAGGGTTTACAGAGAATGGTCCGAAAAAGAAAAAACATCCAGTGAGCGGCAGTTCTGTGGGCGGAAATGCCTTGTTGATGCCAGAGGTCAGAGGAGAATGGGCAGACTGGTTCGAGCTGATAGAAAGGCAACAGTGACTCAAATTGCCACCCGTTACAACCAAGGTAGGCAGAAGAGCATCTCTGAACGCACAGTATGTCGAACTTTGAGGCAGATGGGCTACAGCAGCAGAAGACCACACCGGGTGCCACTCCTTTCAGCTAAGAACAGGAAACTGAGGCTACAATTTGCACAAGCTCATCGAAATTGGACAGTAGAAGATTGGAAAAACGTTGCCTGGTCTGATGAGTCTCGATTTCTGCTGCGACATTCGGATGGTAGGGTCAGAATTTGGCGTCAACAACATGAAAGCATGGATCCATCCTGCCTTGTATCAACGGTTCAAGCTGGTGGTGGTGGTGTCATGGTGTGGGGAATATTTTCTTGGCACTCTTTGGGCCCCTTGGTACCAATTGAGCATCGTTGCAACGCCACAGCCTACCTGAGTATTGTTGCTGACCATGTCCATCCCTTTATGACCACAATGTACCCAACATCTGATGGCTACTTTCAGCAGGATAATGCGCCATGTCATAAAGCTGGAATCATCTCAGACTGGTTTCTTGAACATGACAATGAGTTCACTGTACTCAAATGGCCTCCACAGTCACCAGATCTCAATCCAATAGAGCATCTTTGGGATGTGGTGGAACGGGAGATTCGCATCATGGATGTGCAGCCGACAAATCTGCGGCAACTGTGTGATGCCATCATGTCAATATGGACCAAAATCTCTGAGGAATGCTTCCAGCACCTTGTTGAATCTATGCCACGAAGAATTGAGGCAGTTCTGAAGGCAAAAGGGGGTCCAACCCGTTACTAGCATGGTGTACCTAATAAAATGGCCGGTGAGTGTATATATATATATATATATATATATATATATATATATATATATATACTAGCAGAAGGACCTGGTTTCGCGTTGGTATATTTCATTTAATGTTTGTGTGTGTTAAAAGATATCAACAGAATCCCCCATAACAGCGACATCTACAGTACCCCACCCTCTTAACAGTGACCTCCTCAGCCCCCTACTCCTTAACACTGACCCCTCACAGTGCCCTGCGTCCTTAAAATGGGACATCCACAGCAGCCCACCCCCTTAACTTTGACTTTCACAGCAGCCTGCCCCTTTAACAGTGAGTTCCACAGCACCCCACCCCCTTGACAGTGACCTCTACAGCACCCCAGCCCTTAATACTGACATCCATAGCAGACCGTGCCCTTAACTGTGACCTCCACCGTTCCCTGCCCCCTTAACAGAGACCTCCACAGTGCCCGCCCCTTAAACAGTGACTGCCACAGTACCCCACTGCCTTGAAAGTGACCCCACAGTGGCTGCCCCTTTAATAGTGACCTCCACAGTCCGCTGCCTCCTTAACAGTAACCTCCACAGTGCCCACCCCCTTAGCAGTGACTTCCACAGCTGCCTGCCCCTTTAACCATGACCTCCACAGTGGTCACCTCTTTATTAGTGACCTCTACAGTACCCGATCTTCTTAACAGTGATTTCCACAACACCCCGTCCCCTTAACAGTGACATACCGGATCATCCCCTTAACTGTGACCTCCACAGAAGCCTGCCCCCTTAACTGTGACCTCTACAGCACTCCGCTCCCTTAACAGTGTCATCCACAGCGCCCTTCTCCTTTAAAGCTGACCTACAGCAGTGAAAAAAAATGGCTGGGTTGTTATGGAAACCTGGTGTAAAACTGTATGCGGAGACTAAGGGCCTGCAAGCTTCTATTGGCTGATAAGGTTCATGTGACCGTGTGTGTGGCAGTTGGGGTATGAGTGCAAGACCTGCAGGCTTCTTTTGGCTAATGCAGTTCATGTGATGGTGTCATATTTGTATTTTTTCGGAATATCTCGGGAACGGTATGTCCTGGAGGGCTGAGACCCGTTCTAAAACCTTCCCGGACACCTGATGTACCTGTGTGCCAAATTTCGTGATTGTAACTGCAACGGTTTCGGATTCCTCTAGCGGACATAAATACATATATACATACACTCAGCTTTATATATTAGATATATATCAGCTTGGACAGAGATTGGAGGATTACAGGGAGTGACGGGGACCACTAACACGGCAATTCCAGTCCAGACACATTGGATAGAGACAGTTACACCATGTACAATAACTATTTTATGTTTGCAGTCTTCTTGAAGAAGTACAACAAATCCATATTTAGGCAAGCAAAAACTGAGTCATTGCAGTGGGTTGCTGCAGAGTTGAAATAGGATCTTTTTAGAATAAAAAAAAAATGTAAAAGTGAATAAACAGCCTAGAACTGCCTCCTCATCAAGTTATTACAAAGTGTTAGGCCCTTTTCACACAAGCGAGTTTTCCCCATGGGTGCAATGCGTGACGTGAACGCATAGCACCAGCACTGACTCCTGACCCATTCATTTCAGTGGGTCTGTGTACATGTTTTTTTTCACGCATCAGTTCTGCGTTGAGTGAAAAACGCAGCATGTTCTATATTCTGCGTTTTTCACGCAGCTCTGGCCCCATAGAAGTGAATGGGGCTTCAGTGAAAAACGCATTGAATCCTGAAGCAAGTGCGGATGCAATGCGTTTTTCACGGACGCTTGCTAAGAGATGTTGTTTGTAAACCTTCAGTTTTTTATCACGTGCATGAAAAACGCATCAAAATGCATTGCACCCGTGCAGAAAAAACTTAACAACTGAACGCAATCGCAGACAAAACTGACTAAACTTGCTTGAAAATGGTGCGAGTTTCACTGAACACACCCTGAACGCATCCTGACCTAATCCGTCACGCTCGTGTGAAAGGGGCCTTAATGCCTGAGGAAGCACCAGAGGTTCTTGTGCACCAAGCACAACTCCACAAATTATACCTTTGAGCAAAAATTCTCCTGGTGTTCTGCACAACGTTTTCATAAGATGCCTGTCCTCTGAAACAACCTTTTTTCTTCATGTTCTCTTTTGACATACAGTACAGACCAAAAGTTTGGACACACCTTCTCATTCAAAGAGTTTTCTGTATTTTCATGACTATGAAAATTGTAGATTCACACTGAAGGCATCAAAACTATGAATTAACACATGTGGAATTATATACTTAACAAAAAAGTGTGAAACAACTGAAAATATGTCTTATATTCTAGGTTCTTAAAAGTAGCCACCTTTTGCTTTGATTACTGCTTTGCACACTCTTGGCATTCTCTTGATGATCTTCAAGAGGTAGTCACCTGAAATGGTTTTCACTTCACAGGTGTGCCCTGTCAGGTTTAATAAGTGGGATTTCTTGCCTTATAAATGGGGTTGAGACCATGAGTTGTGTTGGGCAGAAGTCAGGTGGATACACAGCTGATATTCCTACTGAATAGTAGCCATCATTACTTTAAGAAATGAAGGTCAGTCAGTCCGAAAAATTGGGAAAACTTTGAAAGTGTCCCGAAGTGCAGTCGCAAAAACCATCAAGTGCTACAAAGAAACTGGCTCACATGAGGACCGCCCCAGGAAAGGAAGACCAAGAGTCACCTCTGCTGCAGAGGATAAGTTCATCCGAGTCACCAGCCTCAGAAATTGCAGGTTAACAGCAGCTCAGATTAGAGACCAGGTCAATGCCACACAGAGTTCTAGCAGCAGACACATCTCTACAACAACTGTTAAGAGGAGACTGTGTGCAGCAGGCCTTCATGGTAAAATAGCTGCTAGGAAACCACTGCTAAGGACAGGCAAAAAGCAGAAGAGACTTGTGTGGGCTAAAGAACACAAGGAATGGACATTAGACCAGTGGAAATCTGTGCTTTGGTCTGATGAGTCCAAATTTGAGATCTTTGGTTCCAACCACTGTGTCTTTGTGCGACGCAGAAAAGGTGAATGGATGGACTCTACATGCCTGGTTCCCACCATGAAGCATGGAGGGGGAGGTGTGATGGTGTGGGGGTGCTTTGCTGGTGACACTGTTGGGGATTTATTCAAAATTGAAGGCATACTGAACCAGCATGGCTACCACAACATCTTGCAGCGGCATGCTATTCCATCCGGTTTGTGTTTAGTTGGACCATCATTTATTTATCAACAGGACAATGACCCCAAACACACCTCCAGGCTGTGTAAGCGCTATTTGACCAAGAAAATGAGTGATGGGGTGCCTGAACCCAATCGAGATGGTTTGGGGTGAGCTGGACCGCAGAGTGAAGGCAAAAGGGCCAACAAGTGCTAAGCATCCCTGGGAACTCCTTCAAGACTGTTGGAATAACATTTCAGGTGACTACCTCTTGAAGCTCATCAAGAGAATGCCAAAAGTGTTCAAAGCAGTAATCAAAGCAAAAGGTGGCTACTTTGAAGAACCTAGAATATAAGACATATTTTCAGTTGTTTCACACTTTTTTGTTAAGTATATAATTCCACATATGTTAATTCATAGTTTTGATGCCTTCAGTCTGAATCTACAATTTTCATAGTCATGAAAATACAGAAAACTCTATGAATGAGAAGGTGTGTCCAAACTTTTGGTCTGTACTGTACATCTGGTAGTCTGTCTGGACTTTTTTGGCGTTATAGAAAAACTAAGCCGCAGCACACCAGTGCAGGAAACATTGTATATGGAGCCTTCTGCTTCCGCTCAGTAAACTGCATAGCTTTTGGCACCGTGGCTTGCTGAAATAGCTGATGTGTGGGGGTGCGGGGTTTCAGACTGCCACCAATCCGATATTGACCTACCCTGAGAATAGGTCATCAATATCTGTAGCCTGGACAGCCACTTGAAATGAAAGTATATGGCAGATGTACCTTTATATCTCAGGTAGTTTTGTGCGTGCATTTGAACAATACATGTTTGGACCTTTCTGTCAAATGGACATCAACTGTACGTATACCTTTTCTGACCAAATCAAGGATCAGTATGCATTTATGATTTTTACAAGGCAGACAGACCTAGCCTAACAAAAGTACTATCATTATTAGTAGAGATGAGCAAAGTTTTGAAAATTCAATTCAGTAACTTTACTGAAATTCAATTAATTCATCTGTCACAAATTGCTATAAAGCAGGTATACTCAGGCCACTTTGCCTTAGGCTACGGCCTCATGCAGCGGCCGTGCTGTGGGCTGGTTTGGCGGAGGGGCACAAATAATTTTGTGCAAAATGTATTTGCCAAGAATCTACTACAATATTACAATACTACAATATTAAAGAAGAACTCCCGCAAAAATTTTTATTCTCTGACTGTTAGAAAGGTGCATGATATAATCTGTAGTGATTGTCATTTTCTTATCAGTGACTGTTTCTGTAAATAAAAACCTCTCTTCTTATTGTAGCTGGGTCATGTGACCAACTCCCTGACCTCCAACTGACCCAGGACAGAAAGCCAGTAACTGCTCTATTCATTCCTATGGGAGCCTCACTTTCAGTCTCATAGGAATACATAGAGAATTAGACTTCCTGTCCACACATAAGTCTATGTGTGAGTTGGTGGGTCTAATTGCTGGTTACATGACACAGATAAGAAACTTCAGGATGTTATAAGTCAAAAATTCAGACACTGGAAAGAAAATGACATTCACTACAGATTACATCATGTACATTTCTAGCAGGACATGGAATACAATTTTTGTCAGGAGTTTCTTTAAGCTGCCTGCAAAAATCCCAAAAACAGCCTTCTGTGGGCAAGTGATCTGTAATTTTTAAAGAGCATCTGTCAGCATGATCAACACTATTTTTTCTATAGGGTAAACTGCTGTAATTTTTATTTTTAGACAGATTGCCTATTTCGCAGATTGCCTAACACTACACCCCTGTGCTCTGTGCATCTCCCTCTCTTTTGATTGACAGAGCTAGATGAGAGATGTTTTCACACCTGCGACGAATAGGTTTAGTGACTCAGGGCTTGTGCAGTGGTTCTGATGAGCTCAGATAGCAGCATCAGATCCACTGTGTACGTACTGAGTCACTGAGCGGACCTGGAACTTGCACAATGGATCTGCTGCTGCTCCACAAGCTCAGGAAGCAGCTTCTCATCCAATGCACTTAGAGGTCTAGCCCTGTCAATCAAAGGAGAGGGAGGAATACACAGAACACAGGGGCGTAGTGATAACAGTGCTCCAAGCACTACAGCCAGTCCTTTGGTGCTCGAAATAGATAATCTGCATAAAGATAAAAAGTAATATATCTTGGCAGCAGTTCACCCTACAGAAAAAAGAAAGATATTATTTTATGCAGTGTGCTCAACACTACCAGGCAATATGCCTAGTTTAATAGGGTTGATCATTCTGACAGATGCACTTTAATGCCATGGCAACATTATCAGCCTCATGTATTATGTATACAAGGTGTTTTAGTCACCAGTGCATAAGTATTCATATTTCATGTAAGTAATGTACTAACAAATTTTGGTGCATTCAGATGCCACATGTAATTTAATGTAAGCTGAGCACAGCCTTGACAACTTGTCTGGGAGAATTAGAATATAAAGCTTTTGCTCAGCTTTAGTGAAGTCCTACCATTATACCTTGAGGGCTAGTTTTTATTAAAGAATGAAAAAGAAATGCTTGTCTGCTACAACTGCATGGCCAGCACAAAGTCTACAAATGTAATATATCTACAACTATTATTCTCAAGATTATCAGGATCTTGTCAAGTCTCTAAGAGCAAACACATTTAAAACTCATTGTAGTCCTCTAAGAATTCATTCTAGGGGTAAGACCACAAGTTATGGCTGTTGCGTGTATTTATGGTGCCATTTTTGAAGTTAGAAATCTAATTGTAATCTAGCTGTAATCAATCAGTTGAGGGCATTGGGTTAAGGCCACATGTTTTGGCCATTATCTGTTTGCTTTGCAGTCAAAATCACAATAAAAACCTAATGATGGGATATAAAAAGTACACAATTTTTTAAATTTGCTTTTGATTTTTTTTCAATGTCTTAGGACTACTCAAAGGGAATATGTCACCCATAATTATTGTTTCCAGTTAAAACCAGATAGCCACAAATACAGTACGATTTTTTTCTAATCTGTTTTTATTTTCTGACTGTAGATTTTTTTTTAAATTCTATTTCATTAACATGATTATTAGGACTGCCATCTTGCCTGAGTTGCTCTTAGAGGGGTTGTCTGCTTTTGTAATCTTCAAGATAGGTAATCAATATCAGATAGGCAGGGGACCAACTGCTGGCACCCCCACCAATCAGCTGTTTGAAGAGAAAGCAGTGCTCGTAGGAGTGCTTTGTTCTCTTCCCTGTTTACCTGCTCTCACTTCAATGTAGTTCTACCTACATATCTTAAACCACAGGGGCATTCCAGTAAATAGATGACGTATGTAGTCCCACATGTTATTTCTTGTCTAATGGGTATCACCTCTCCAGGGGAAGTGCCACTGATGGATTTTTTTTTATTAATATTTTCTATGAATGTATAATATATTTCTCATTTTTTATTGATTTTTATCATACTTTATATATATATATATATATATATATATATATATTTATATATTTTTTATATAAAAATTTTTTATATATATTTTATACATGGGTACACCTAAGCTTATTTAATATAATATTTATTGTTACTATAATGAACCTATTACTATGAGGTAGTGGTATTTTTAGATTTATTTATTTATTTATATATATATGTATTTAGACAATTCTGTGATGACAGGTATCCCCTGTCTATTTATAATATGGATAGTCTTTATGTGCTGAACTTATTATATATATGTTAAGAAGCCCCGGTCTATCTACAGTCGGGACGGACAGCTATACAATAGGCAATCAGTATAGCGCTTGTGAATCGAGCGATGCGTTCCACGGTGGAACGCACCTGGAACCGGAAGTGACGTTACGGTTGTGCGTTCCAGCGTGGAACGCATGTGAAAATAGCGCGAAACCCACCCCCAAGTGATTGGAGAAGTCCGGTAATTATCCCAATAGGCCATAAGACCTTCTGGGACTATAAATATATGTAAGGTATGTGTATCTATGCATATACTGTATATGCTCCTGAGGAAGGGGTTTAAGCTATACCCCGAAACGCGTTGAGCCGTATATTTATGAATAAAGGTGATGACCAGAAGCCGCGACTGGACTGCGATCATTAACCCAATATACTACAGGTGATCGCGGCTAGGGGGGTTTAAGGCACCGTAGGGGCTTTTAGCTGTTCCTCACGGTCCACCCCCCTGTGAAGTAAGTGGTAACACAACTATTTACCATTCTATGAGCTTTGATGTATAAGATATTTTTTGCCCACATCAGGGAATTTTAACTAGCTAGTGCAAGCTATTTTAAGAATACACTCGTATTGTGTAATTCCCACTTCCTGACAGTTTGGCGCTCTGTTAAGGGGACTTTTTATCCGAAACCTGGGTGACTTCACATTGCCCAGCTTTGGAACCATTTACAATTGTTCGCCACGTTTGACCAATACACTTGGTAGACGTTGACCCCCTCAGTAGCAGCCTACGTTTGTGCTTCATCCATATCCATTTTTTCCTTCTATTTGTCCCCTTTGGACCATTGATTCTTTGACATTCCTCCACTGGCGCCTGGGTTATTCTTTATCCCACTGAAAAGGTTTTCCTTTAAAGATCAGGATAACCTAACAATTGTTACATTTTTTGTTTTTCTCCCTTTCTCACTACGAAAAGTGATCTGCACAGACGAAGAAGTGATGCCTTTTATTAGGATAGTGACACATTCCCTTTAGCTTATGTAAGGCTGACTTTCAAATTCCATATTAAGTACATATAGCTGCATCATAGAGGTATTATAAAGGTATAGCCTGAATGGCTTAGGTCATATAGTCTGAACTTCACCCAGACTAAGAAACAGAGTGAGGCTACTTTCACACTAGCGTTTTTAAATTCCGGTATTGAGTTCCGTCATAGGAGCTCAATACCGGAATAAAACGCTTTAGTTTTGTCCCCATTCATTGTCAATGGGGACAAAACTGAACTGAAGACGACAGAATGCTCCTGAAAGCATTCTGTTCCGTCTTCAGACCGGAGAACAAATCGCAGCATGCTGCGGTTTTCTCTCCGGTCCAGGCATCCACACCAAAACGGACCCGGAATGACCCCCAATGCAAGTCAATGGGGACGGGTCCGTCTGGTGTGACCACAATGGTAAACGGATCCGCCCTCCGTTGACTTTCAATGGAGTTCAGGACGGATCCGTCACCTACACACACATACACACAAACACATACATACTTACATACTCCAGGCAGGCAGGCCGCACGCCTTCATGCCCAGGAGGCGCGCCGCTATGAAGATTCCCTACAGCGCCCAGCAGGGGGCGCTGTGGGGAATCGTCATAGCTGCGCGCCTCCTGGGCGTGAAGACATGCGGCCTGCCTGCCTGCAGTATGTAAGTATGTATGTGTTTGTGTGTATGTGTATGTATGTGTATGTCTGCATATGGTACTGTGACATGTGTGGGGCCGGAACGCGGAACTAGCGGCAGTCCGGATCCACAGGTGAAGGGTGCCGTCGGATCCGGACTGCCGCTAGTGTGAAAGAGGCCTTACTTAGGTTTTGCGAAAGAGTTGAACAAAAGTGGGTATTCAGTGTCAACCATGGACTTACTTATAAAGTCCATACATGCTGCAACGTTGCGATAAATAGTGAGCACCTGGTCCAATATTAAAATATCCATACAAACCCACCCATACAAACACTCAACATCTTGGGCACCCCAACTACCACCAGGCAGGAGCCTCAGAACCAGGTTGTGCCCTGGGGGAAGAAAGGGTGCATCCTCCTTTCACTACATGTCCCTAATGAACTCTGGTGTGAGGAAAGCCACTGCTATTGACTGTAGCAGCCAGAGACACCTCCACTCCCATCCTCCGCTCCTGCTCCTCTAGGGTCACTGCAGTTGCAGTGCTGTTACATGGTTCTGGCTATTGCTGAGTTTAATTCAGATAGGGACAGTTCAGTATTTCTCCATTTCTGTTCATTGTCATTCATCTACCATCTACCTGTATGCCATACATTTACCATCCACTCCACTGCTGGATCATCTCCAACTTCTGTGATCCTCAACTTTCTGTTCCTATCATTTATACTTTTTTTGGACCATCTGGTAGTTGTGCAAATCAGCCCTATAATAAGTCCTAGGGGTATCTTAGTACCAAGAGCCATTGTTAGGATGTGGGAAAGGTTACTGCTATAGGTGAAGTCCAGTTCAGCAGTCTTAAAAAAATGGTGTTGTTACACTGAGACATATTCACTTCGTAGGAAGAAGGTTTGTGACCTCTAGAATGCATTTCATATTTAATGAGCCACTTGACACCGATACCCTTAGGCGACTATGTGAATGAATGACAGGCAAGGTGGATACAGAGCATTCTGATAACAAATACAGATAGCCCTTGGTTAGCTCTGGGGTACTGTTCCTGAAAGCACTGTTACAAAAATATCACTGGCAAATTACCTGCTTATATAATTATGAAGTTTCAGGAACCTTTCAAAACGGATCCATGTAGTATTTTAATGGTAGAAGCCCTGAAATGTATATTAATGAAATATAATACATACTGTGCTAATAATAGTTAAATAAAATGAAACACTGTACACTTGACATGAGTATAAATCTGAATAGTGCAGATGTACAGCAGATTCACTTTCCTGATTAAAGTGTTTCTGTCACCAGAATTAACCCTCTTAAACCTGCTGACATTAGCGATGTGCTAATGTCAGCAGACCCTAACTCTGCTATTATTATGTTTATTGATGGCCCTCTTACTGCCGAATTCCTACTTTTGTAATATGTAAATTAGCCTCTAGGAGCGGGGGGCGGGGGGGGGGGGGTTGCCACTGCTCCTAGAGGCTCCGTTTTCCTATCTCCTTCCACGCCCCGTCGTCCTTGATTGACAGGGCCAGCGCTTGTCTTCTCCTGCCAGGGAGCGTGGAAGGAGGTAGGAAAACGGAGCCTCTAGGAGCAGGGGCAAACGTCCCCCCCCCCACTCCTAGAGGCTAATTTACATATTACATAAGTAGGAATTCGGCAGTAAGGGGGCCATCAATAAACATCCATTTTTGAAGGAATGGACAGTGTTAGGGCTCATGCACACGAACATGTGTAAGCAGAGCCCGTGCTGCAGAACGAATACACGGGCATCGTACTGCTACACTACTTTTTTGTGGTCCGGAGGCAAGGATAGAAAATCCACGGAAGCACTCCATAGTGCTTCCATGGGCTTCCAATCCGTGTCTCCGTTCCGCATCGCACTGTATTTTCCAGATTGCAGACCCATTCAAGTGAATAGATCCGCTTCCTTGATATGGTGCACACCTAATTTAAAAAAGAAGGTTATCAAAACTCAAAAGACTACATGCTCTTTCTGTGACTCCAAATAAAGGCTGGTAATAACATGGCTGAGGACCTGGCAGGGGTGTGGGGATGCTGACAAAGAGGCCCTTGAACCATGGGACTTCATCAGTGTGGTTTTGGAATGGAAGCTTCTTCTCTATTCCTTGGTGAATGTATAAAAGTGGACACAACTGCTTTAACAAATCGAAAAAAGCAATGTTTCGGCACGCAGGCCTTTCTCTCAACATTTTTTGCAACTGCCTGCTGACACACTGCTATTTTTGGCTTACTTGCCCCAAATAATTAATGTGACATTGACTTATAGCATAGCTACACATCTGTTGATATTAGAGGCTCAGCCTTTTTTTTTACATGGAGCTAATTTTTGTGCTCCAAATAAAGCAGCTTATAATTTTGGTGATACTTTAGACTCTTTTTGTAAGTTGGAATTCCTTGGTGGATTTAGGTTGAACCCACTCCCAAGCCTCTACAAATTAAACTGGTGCATATATACACTCTATTCCATACTCTATTATATACTCTATTCCAACTACCACCATTACTGATTTTCATATATTTCCCATATACTTACAGTACGTGTATATAACTGCATGTGTTTGTAGCATAATTTTACTTTCTACAGCAATTTCTTCCTTACCTCTTACACCAAACAAGACAAAATTTAGGCATAAAATAGGAGTAAAAAACTCACCGGATAATATGGATGCTACTGCTGCAATTATGAAGGACACAATGACTCCTGGTCCTGCCATTTCCTTAGCAACCAGTCCAGAGACAACATACATCCCGGTGCCAACACAGCTGCCCACACCAAGGGAAACCAGGTCCACTGTAGTCAGAACTCGAGCCAGTTTGGTTCCATGAGATGAGGTTCCTGCTGTTCCTTCTAGCATGGACTCTACTGGTTTGGTGCGTAAAACTCTTGCATTGATTGCATGCCATGTAGCCCCCCAAGGAATCCGTCTTGGATCCAGATAAGAAAGGAAACCACTCATGATTAAAAGAATTTCTTAGAAAACGTGTGCGGAATGCTAAAATACAGTTTCCTGCAGTCTCTCCCAACATTCAGTTTTATAGGGTTTTAGTTGTGTTGCATGTGGCTTGAGTCAAGACAGTAGCTCATGATATTACATGTATTCTTCTTCTAGTAATCCTAAGACATCTGTAAAAGAATGAATACAATATTGTGGTTAGAAATCATTACCAGACAAAGCATCTTAAGGGCTCATGCACACAAATCTATTTTTTATTTTTTCAATATATCCGTTCCATTTTTTTTTCAACCCATATGGGGAGCCAATCACTTCAATGGGGCAGCACAAAAAACATGCATATGTCCGCATGGCCGTTCCGCAAAAAAATAGAACATGACCTATTATTGTCTGCATCACGGACAAGGACTGTACTGTTCTATTAGGGGGTGGCCGTTCCGCAAAATGCAGAGTGCACATGGCTGGTATCCGTGTTTTGCGAATCTGTAATTTGCAGACCGTAAAGCATCCAACGGTTGTGGTGCAGGAGCCCTAAATGAGTTTCCATGGTAGGATATTAGTGTAACTGTAGCAAAGACAGCAATGAATAGTATACATGAGTTATACAGATTTGGAAAAATAACAAAATTTGCTGTATGGATATAAAGACATTCACCATCCTGAAAGCAGCTTTCCTGAAATGGATTATCGAGCCTCCCCCTCTTCTGTAGCTAAAGCTTGCTATCAGAAGCTTAGTGTCTCCTACATTCAATGCTGTTATCAGTATTATCCCTGCTTATGCTGCTGCTTCTGACTGCTCTCGCCTACTTCATCCAATGCACTCACAATACACATGCAGCAAACAATAGGCTTTTTAGATTTGTAGCAAAACTATAAACAATAGTTTTACACAGAGTTGGACTAGCCTACCAGAGTGACAGAGCATCCACTGGTCGGCCGATCTCTGAAGCCATGGTGGGTCCCAAAAACCCAGGAGAACATATGTAGCTGCCTTTGTATCTGATCACTTGCCACCTATTAGACTTACTGATGATATAGAAGTTTGGCCCAGAGTATAATTTCCTCCTTGTGGGCCCAAGGAACTCCAGTCCAACACTGGTTTTACATGTACAATTCACTTACAGTTTTAGCACTTGATGTTAATAATGACTCTTATTATCATTATTCTATTAAAGGGGTTGTGTAGTGGCACAATATTAATGACTAGAGATGAGAGAGAATCAAATTAGTTCAAAATCAGCCATCTAGAGCACCTAGGAGTTCTGCTGAATAGATTCCCTCCTCCCCATTGATAACGCCAGACATCTTGCCTGGCCCTCTCAATCTAGCGCTGCTGCCGTTGCACAAGTGCAGAGGATCTCCTGCTATCTGAGCAGTGCAGATACTGTTAGGGTAGATATACATTATTCTATAAATTGGTAATGAGGAAATACTGAGTTTCCCATGTTCAGACATCTGGACATATATCTTGGCTGTCATGGTACAGACAGTGTGCTATTGTATTCTACTTAAACTATGCAATTTTAAGATGGTCTCTACATCCTGGATTCGTCTGCAAAGATCTACACTGAGTGCAAAGATCTACAATGAGTGCAAAGATCTACACTGAGTGCAAAGATCTACACCGAGTGCAAAATTCTACACCATTACAGAAGGCAGCCAATGGGACATCTCCACATGAGTGTCTAGAAGAACAAAGACTATATGTGTTTAACTCTTACTGGCTTGTTGGGAAATGTCCCGCCTCTCTTCCTGTGTATATACGTTTGGTAATAAACTGAGTCAGCTCCAGACCACCTGAGAGCCCCTGACGTGAGGATGACTCCAAACTGATATTTGTGTCCGTCTTGAGTTATTGAGTGCGCACCACGTCTGTCAATTAGGACAGCTGATCTGATCTCCTACGAACCCATTGAGTTCTCCCCTCAACAGCTTGGTGCTCCAGGTGAGGCCCTCAAAAAGGAGCACCCATACCCTGATATCCGAAGGTAGTCGACATCTCCGAAATTCCTGTCTCCCGAAATTGAGGCTTGATCAACCTCCACGATCACGGTAAGTTTTTCATATACATTGTATGTGATAATTTGCCTGTGATTCGAGGGACGTGGGACAGAGGAGACTAGACTTACGGGTACTGTGGGTGAGTCCATAGTGACCGGACTGAAGGGTGGTCTCCGCTGAGGGTCCGAACTTAGATAAAGTATATAGAAGGTCACTAAGAGGACTCAGATCGGTTGCATAGGGACCCAGACTGACAGCTCTGTGGTAACCTCAATAGGGAGTAGCCCGAGAGTTACCTTTAATAAGTAAGTAGTAGAGATAGTGTAGTGAGTGACGGTGTAGTCACGGTAGGACGCGCTGAGCGGTGCTTATCACGCCCATTGAGCGAATCTCCCCAGGATCGAAGACGGCGAGGTTGCAAAGCGATTGCGATCGGGAACCTATTATTTATTATTTATGATTTATGATTTATTATTTATGATTTATGATTCATAACTTCCCTCCCTTCTTGGTGGATTGAAGATAAGGGGTTCAGATCAATAGGTGGCCATATTGATAAGGCGTCATGTTTTTGTTTAAAAAGAAGCCCAACTTTCGTGTTGGAGCTTCTAGGGCTGTCAGTCTGGTAGAACAAAGAGAAGGAAAAAGATGTGAAAAATGCAAAGGAGTTGCTTCAAGAGATAAAAGAGCCCAAGTGTCTACCATCAGAAAGGCACTTGTGTTTAGAAATAAACTGTTTAAGTTTTGTTGAACCTAATGCTATGTGGGTGTTCAAATAGGAAAGATCTGTGACCATAGCATTAGAGGTTAGAACAGTAATGAAAAGAATAAGCATTGTAACCTAGTGTGGGCCAATATGGCTAGCACTAAGAAGATATGTTGGCAATAAAGTATTGTCTGGTTGATGTGGAAAGTTGAAACTGTTTGAAGAAGGTTTGAAGTAGGTTGAACCTTGAACAATACCCATAGCTAAATAGATGATGGTATTGTATAAGTCTTATCCCCCAACTAGTCTGCTGTTTGTTGAAGTTTCAGGAAAGCTGGATGAATCCTTGAGAGATAAGAGTCAGGACAGGGGGGGCTGATGGTTGTGATGGGCTGATTTCACCCCCCCAGACTTAGCCCAGTCTGCTCAACAAACATTCCTTAGATAAGAGCAAGAGTGACTATGGAAAAGGGAGGGGTGTGAGGAGGAGGCAAGAATTTGTAAGTGACTTAAGGTTTAGAAGTGTTCCTTTGTTGTTGCTGCAGATTGGTTATATATCTGACACAGAAGAGTGAAGATCAATTAATAACTTTTCTTTTTTCTCTTCCTAGCAGCTTATAAATGTGCAAGAGCCAAGACAATAGTTTATGTGCCTAGTGTGGTGTGGTTTTCTGTGAGTGTATCTGTATTCAGGAAAGCTGTGTGGATGGGAGTCGACTCATTCAGTGGAATGTGAATGCATGCAGCTTGAGGTTGTAGTTGTGTGGAATATGTTTGAAGGTGTGAAGACTGATGGATGCTCAGCAGAACTGTGTGTGAAATGTGTATGGAGTATAATGCGCATTGGGGATTTTTATTTTATTTTATTATTTTCTTTCTTGGGATATTTTTTGATACCAAATGTTTTTGATTGAGCTCTACATTTTTTTCTATTGAATTCAATGAAACGTTTCCAATGGGCCCTTTATGTGTTCATGGCTGTATTGTCAGATCTGTTTGTTTCAATGTTTGTGGTTACTTGTTATATGTTAACTGTACTCCTAACATCAGAGATCTGTCCTCATGGACAGTTGAGACAAGACTAATAGAAAGAGGGAGGATCACACCGTCCGACCAGAAGGGGTGGACTTTCATGATTTAGGGGGGAGGACAGGGTGGACGTCCCAGACACAAAGACATCCTTTGTGCCCACCCCCTCTTCCCCCATGAAAGACAAGTCCTGTGTTGATTCAAGATTCAACAGTCCATTCATTTCCACATCCAGGAAAGCTGGGTACTTCTACAAAATGTGCAAAATACACAAAACAACACATTAAGTTAACACCAAACAGCATTGGGTATCTCAAGAAGGGTCATGAATAAACTGATATTGATGGGGTTGTGTTTCATTTGGTTTAAAAGGTTTTACACTGCAAAAACTAATATCCATGCATTGCTATTGTTTAATGTGCAGTACTGTGTGTACTTAAGATCAAGTTTAGAGTTTCAGAAAAGTTTATTTTCTTTGGCAGAGGACAACTGGGGTACCATTGGTAAGAGTTATTTACATACAGTGTTGGACTGACAAAAGTTCTAAGGACATTTGTTTTATTTGATGCAGAGGTGGAGAGAAAACCACCTCATCAACGGCTTTTTCTAATATGAACTGAGTTTTTGAATTGACATTTTCTTGATTGTGTGGGACTGTTCCAGTACATCTTACATGTGTGCAGCGAAAAAGAGCCAGGACTGGCAACCTCAGGAAAGTCCAGGGGCTGCTATGTCAAGTCAACAAGGTGTGGTAAGAGACAGTTTTCAGTGACCTGACTGTCACCGAGCAAGGAAAGGCTTCAACCACTGGTCTGCTATGCTGATGCAATGATCTGCAGACCAGTGAGGGGGGAGGTCCTTGGGTCAAAGCTCCTCCCACAGACAAGGTAATGGACTGTCTATCACCCACTGATAAGAGGCTCTAAGATCTGCACCGACATCTACACCTGCAAACCCCTTCACATACATAAGGAGGGGTCATAGACTGAAATTTATAATAACAAACATCAAGAAATGGACATTTGACTTTATACCAGAGACTTTGTTATCCAAGAAGATCAGAAGTGAAGAAGACCTCGGTGAGATACTTCTTGTTAGTCCAACACACAGTTTTTTTATTTTTTGTTCTTTTTTTAGGAATCCAATGGTCCTGTAGTTTTCTGTCAAATGATTAGGCTATACATGTAGAAGAGGTTCTGTTATTGGATGGTAAAAATGAATGAATGTGGAAGAACCAGGGGTGGAGTGTATTGTAAGGGTATGAAGTGGGTTACAGAGAGACCCATCCTCCAATTGTGCTGATAAGACCATATTCCTGAGTGATCTCAGAGACATGAGTGATGCACACTGGAGGAGGGGCTAACAGGTTACAACTCTGCTATATACCATGTCTCAACAGACTGCACAGGGCCTCCATCTAGGTAAGATAATTCCCTGTGATTCTCCTGTGCACGCCAGTCGTAGGAGACGAGAAACCAAAGTTCCAGGAGGGAGTTTTGACTCCTAAGTGTATATTGATGCCATAGGTGTGCCAAGGGGGGATCCAAACGAATTCAAAGTCAGAGACCAAGTAGCTGCAGGATGGGAATCTCTAATACCCATGGTTACCGTGAATAAAAACGTCAACTGGGTTACTCAGAACATTACCAAGTTACAAACCAAATTACCTAGAGTAAGGGAAAGATGGTTACCAAAACCCAGAAAAGACCAGGTACAAAGGGTGGTAACCCACAAGGGGTTGCTGGTCTCAAACTGATGAAGATTTCCAACCCCCTCTTCCCCCTGGGTGATGGTAACTTGTAGGAAGGGGAAGTGTATGAACATGTGAAAACGTCAGTATTTAGGGGGGATTGTTAGGGTAGATATACATTATTCTATAAATTGGTAATGAGGAAATACTGAGTTTCCCATGTTCAGACATCTGGACATATATCTTGGCTGTCATGGTACAGACAGTGTGCTATTGTATTCTACTTAAACTATGCAATTTTAAGATGGTCTCTACATCCTGGATTCGTCTGCAAAGATCTACACTGAGTGCAAAGATCTACAATGAGTGCAAAGATCTACACTGAGTGCAAAGATCTACACCGAGTGCAAAATTCTACACCATTACAGAAGGCAGCCAATGGGACATCTCCACATGAGTGTCTAGAAGAACAAAGACTATATGTGTTTAACTCTTACTGGCTTGTTGGGAAATGTCCCGCCTCTCTTCCTGTGTATATACGTTTGGTAATAAACTGAGTCAGCTCCAGACCACCTGAGAGCCCCTGACGTGAGGATGACTCCAAACTGATATTTGTGTCCGTCTTGAGTTATTGAGTGCGCACCACGTCTGTCAATTAGGACAGCTGATCTGATCTCCTACGAACCCATTGAGTTCTCCCCTCAACAATACCACCTGTGGATCTGTCACTGATGCCTGAGTTCACCAGAAAGTGGAGGCAGTGCTCCACGTTCCAGAGACACCACCTCCAATTCCAGGTGTATCCACATGTCAGCCTTGCATGCGCAGTCGGTAGGAAAGATGTCTGGCCCTGTCAATCAAGAGGGAGATTTTGAGCAGAGGAGCCAGCCCCTAGGTGCTCCAGAAGGATGATTTTGAACAAAGAATCAATTTGCTCATCTCTACTGAAGACCTGTCCCTGGGATAGGTCATCAATATCAAATAACATGATTGATAGCCCTGCCAAATAAATTCCCATTTCTCAGCTTGTTCGGTCCCTTTGAATGTGACCTAGGTGGGGAGATGGACATTTGCTTAATTGCAGTAACAATTTGTTGGGTTTTGGGGTATATTCAAAAGCGCACAGTGGCCCTAAGGCAAAACATGAAAAGGTGATGATTATTTTGGTCTCTGTTATGATGTCACAAGAGATAAATGACACAGACTTTTCAGGACAGGTATAATGAGTGATGTCATAGTACAGGGACTCCATTATATTACAGCACACGAGTTATACAACCAGTGATGTCACAGTAGTGGGCTAATGCACATAGTGATGTCACATCACAGGCATAAGGAGTACAATGATGTCACAGCATAGCGATAATGGACACAGAGATGTCACAGTACAAGGATGATGCACACAGTGAAGTCATAGTACAAGTATAATGCATACAGTGACGTCACAGTACAAGGATGATGCACACAGTGAAGTCATAGTACAAGTATAATGCATACAGTGACGTCACAGTACAAGGATGATGCACACAGTGATGTCACAGTACAAGGATGATGCACACAGTGATGTCACAGTACAAGTATAATGCATACAGTGATGTCACAGTACAAGGATGATGCACACAGTGATGTCACAGTACAAGGATGATGCACACAGTGAAGTCATAGTACAAGTATAATGCATACAGTGATGTCACAGTACAAGGATGATGCACACAGTGATGTCACAGTACAAGGATGATGCACACAGTGAAGTCATAGTACAAGTATAATGCATACAGTGATGTCACAGTACAAGGATGATGCACACAGTGATGTCACAGTACAAGGATGATGCACACAGTGAAGTCATAGTACAAGTATAATGCATACAGTGATGTCACAGTACAAGGATGATGCACACAGTGACTTCACTGTGACATTACAGAGGAGGAATTATACAAACAGAATCACAGTATAGGGATATTTCATATCATAATATTATGGCCAAGTACAGCATAGAAAAAGTCACCATGTACACAATCACATATAGAAAGTAAGAGAATAGAATGATGCCAAAGAGAGGTATTATTATGTACCATTCCAGGGATAATGTCGTGATGTCAAAGCACAGAACTAATGCACATTGTAATGGTGCAGAGAAGGGGATATACACATAAAGTGGTAACAATGGGGTTCCATAGTAGAACTTAGGCCTGATGCACATGGACTTATCTGTATTTCGGCCCACAAAAAATTGACTCGTAAAATACAGATACTTTCCACATGCCTTCCGTATTTTTCTCACTCCCATCAAAAGAAAGTACTATTCTAGTCCACAATAAGGACCAGAATAGGACATGCTCAATAATTTGCATATGGACGTTTGCACGGCCACATAGGAGACAGCTGCAGCTTGTACGACTGCACATCTGTCAAATGCATGACAGCCACGTCTCAACCAAACCCTAAATTAGTTCTGCCCTAACAGTTTATTCAGATGAGTAATAAGAAACTCTGTGTTCTGAAAGGTAAATCCAGAAGAGATTCTTAACAGACCGCACATTAATGGTGCCCGTGTACAGTTTTTGTCATAGGCACATCCACTGGAATGAATGGTGCAAGCTACAATTTCTTGGCACCAACTGATGGTCGTTGCAGAACATCAGTCTTATGGACTCTACTACTGACCTACTGACTTTAAAGGCTAAAGGACAATTGTTTTTATTATTGCATTGTACTTATTTTTAGCTAAAAAATTTTTTTTTCCGTTGGTCTTGATTAACAATATGGAATCCTTTTTTGTGTACAGAGCTGAGATGCTGTACTAGCTTCCTTTGGATTTATTGTCTTTTTCTGTAATCTGGGGAGTAGACAGGCTCCTTATCTCTGCTCTCTGACATTATAAACACTCATCAAAGCTCAATCATTATCTTACTGATAAGAATGTGGCTTAAATAAGTGTTTATGACCTCTTAGTAGTTTAGAGATGAGGGTTATTAGATGACTGGCACAATACCAGTTACACAGTTAACAGTTAACCCTTTGTGACAGAAAAGCTCAATATTTTTTATAAAGGCCAATTAAAATCATGATTTTTAGCCAAAAACATGAGTGAAATGCAAACATAAAAAATTGCCTCCAAAGCTGTACATAGCCTTTAATGGGTCAGCTCTTTATATTTAATGTAACATGTAGATGAACTTAGTCGAGATGATGAAAGTACATATGTTCTAAATAATTAGCCAGCTTAACTATTTATCAAGGAATCTACCATAGGACTTAAAAATGTTCTGTGGGTGCCCTGGGGGGCTGTAGCAGAATTACATTTAGCATGCCCACTCACTCATTAACTATTGTTTATGAAGCACCATTTATCACTCTTATTACTCACTGCTGTCCACTATGCATGAAATAACAAATTTCTTCCTACCTCTGAAAAATATGTGTAATAAAATGCAATTAATATATAAAGATACAATAGAGCTAATCAAATAATAAAGCTCCTATGAGGTTGCTACACTCCCACAAGAATAGCAATAACAATCTATATTACTACAGTAGTAGCAGTAATAAAATGCCATGACAAGAGGAATGGGTTCATGCTGGCCATACAATAAACATGAACATTATATTTCTCATTTTACACATAATTGGCATTAGTTTTTTTATTAAAAAAATAGAATAACAGCAGCTAAACATAATGAATAACCTATCTAAAAGACTGCATATCACATCCACAGTTCCAATCTTAGATATACAGAGATGTGCATTCAAACATTTCTATGTATTTAGTCTGTGGCAGAGCTTACTTCTTTATTAACATACATATCTAAGAATACCCAGAAACTGTGCTTGTGGACAGGACATCCATAAGAGATTATGACCTAAATCCCTACATTAATGCATTTTACAGTTCAAACCAGCACCTGGATCTGAATACTTTAACACATATTTTTTGCTTTATAAAAGCTACTTTTTCCCCCACAAAGTTTGGGGAAAAGTTAGTGCGTCTTATAAAGTGAATGTGCCGAAAATCATCATAGCCGGCACACTGTTTACATTAGCCTGGATCTTGAAGTGTGGGACGGGCAGCGGTATTGAAGCTTTCAGTGAAGCTGAACGCCACCAGCCTGCAGGTTTTCGGTCCGTAGCTGAAGAGAGAGGAGAACCATTCTCCTTTTCCTATGCTGCCCTGCTTGGTGTGCTGATTGGTAGTGAGTGCCGGTGGGAAAGCAGCTTACTCAGCTTATTCCCGCCCAGCAGTGCTTTCCCCTGCTTAAAGGGGTTCTGCACTTCTGTAAAACCGATGATCTATCCTCTGGATAGATCATCAGCCTCTGATCGGCGGCGGTTCGACACCCGGAAACCCCACCGATCAGCTGTTTGAGAAGGCAGCGGTGCTGCAGGAGCGCCGCGGCCTTCTCTGTGTTTACCGCAGGCCAGTGACGTCATGACTAGTATCACTGGCCTGGGCGGGGCTAAGCTTCATTCAAGTGAACAGAGCTTAACCCGGTGGGGGTCCCAGGTGTCGGACCGCCGCCAATCAGAGGCTGATGATCTATCCAGAGGATAGATCATCGGTTTTACAGAAGTGCAGAACCCCTTTAAGCAGGGGAAAGCACTGCTGGGCGGGAATAAGCTGAGTAAGCTGCTTTCCCACCGGCACTCACTACCAATCAGCACACCAAGCAGGGCAGCATAGGAAAAGGAGAATGGTTCATCATCATCAGTTTTAAAGAACTACAGAACCCCTTTAAGGAAGGAAGTGAATGACACTGGCCCTCAATGGACTGTCTTCCATAGTTCCTGGGTGAATGAAAGCCCGGACATGAAGGGGGACATGAAGGGGAGCTCAGGGCAGACCTGGACATTAAAGGGGTTATCCAATTTCTCAACCCCCCCCCACACATGTGCCGGGCCCCTCACAGGTAGTATACTTATCCCGCTCCCCGCACCGCTCCTGGTCCCCACACTGCCGCTGCTGCTTCTCCCTGCACATGGATGAAAACATCCTTTGTCGGGCAGGAGCAGCCAATGGCAGGTGGGGATGGGGACGAGCCTCCCTAGCATCGCAGGTGACAATAGGAAGGCTCGTCACCATCTGCCATTGGCATCACCCATAGATCCCCCATAAGAGTGTCATCCCCATAGTAGTGTGTCATCCACAGATCCCTCATAACAGTGTCATCCACAGATCTCCCATAACAGTGTGTCATCCACAGATTCCTAATAATATTGTCATCCACAGATCTCCATAATTATGCATCACCCACAGAACCCACACAGCAGTGCGTAATCCACAGATCCCCCATAACAGTGTGTCATCCACAGATCTCCCATAACAATGTACCAGCATCAGATCCCCCATAACAGTGTGTCATCCGCAGATCCCCCATAACAATGTGTCATCCACAGATCCCCCATAACAGTGTGTCATCCACAGATCCCCCATAACAGTGTGTCATCCACAGATCCCCATAAGTGTCATCCACAGATCTCCCATAAGTGTCATCCATAGATCCCCATAAGTGTCATCCACAGATCCCCCATAACAGTGTGTCATCCATAGATCTCCCATAACAGTGTGTCATCCACAGATCTCCCATAACAGTGTCATCCACAGATCCCCATAAGTGTCATCCACAGATCCCCCATAACAGTGTGTCATCCGCAGATCCCCCATAACAATGTGTTATCCACAGATCCCCCAAAACAGTGACATCCACAGATCCCCATAACAGTGTCATCCACAGATCACCCCATAACAGTGTCATCCACAGATCCCCATAACAGTGTATCTCTTGTCTCTGCTCCAGAGACTCCAGAGCTGTGACACATTATAGTGTCACAACCCCGGTTAACAGTTCGGACTTGGCTGTACATCTGATTGCTGCAAGTTACATGCAGTCTGGATGTACAGCTATGTCCATTTGCAGCAATGGGTTTAACCCTTTTGCTACCTGGATAGATAGGCAAACATGGCAACCGCTCGCACGTGCTGCGGGCTTCATAGCCGGCAGGTCTCTGCTGTTTCAAACAGCAGAGACTGGCAGCTAATTAAAGCCTTTAGATGCCGTGATCAAGTGAGATCATGGCATCTAAATGGTCAAAAGCTCGGACACTGGAGCTTCTGGGAGTGTTACCTGCATACTCTGTGGCCAGTGAGGATGCCAGTAATTGATTTGAATGTGGGGACAGGCCAACATAAGAAATGAGCAATAGACAGTAAAAAATTTATTTTAAAAATATATGATTATTCAAAATAAAAAAATTGATTTTGTGGGCTCAAATACGAGCTTCAAAATCATTACAAAAAAGTAAAAAACTTAAAAAATATATAAAAAATTAAAATGATATAAAAGTTTAAATCACCCCCCTTTCCGTATAATAAAAAAATAAATACCTAAATAACAAAAAATATAAACATCATGGGTATCGACGCAATCGAAAACGCCCGTACTATTTAAATATACAAATATTTTTCCAATACAGTGAATGGCATAACAGAAAAAAGGTTCAAAATGGCCAGTTTGCCATTCTTTCATTGTTTCTCAAAAAATCACACACACTCCAAAATGGTATCAATAAAAACTACAGATTGTCCCACAAAAAATGAGCCCCCACACAGCTCTGTAAAAACATTTTTCAAAATTTAAATTTATTTTAACATTATTTAGACAAAAAAAAACCTATACATATGGGGTATCGTTGTAATTGTACTAACGCAGAGAATGAAAGGCATCAGTTTTGCTGCAAAGGGAACTCCGTGGGAACAAAACCCGTAAAATGGTGGAGGAATTGTGTTCTTTTCCAATTACACTAGATTTGGAATTTTTTTTACCGCTTCCCACTACATTGTATGCCATAATTAATGGTGGCATTAGAGAGTACAACTTGTCCCGCAAAAAAAAAGCCCAGCTTTGTGAACAGAAATATAAAAAGTTATGGCTCAAGGAAGATAGGGAAGAAAAATGAAAACGAAAAAAACTCTGGTATCCTAAGGGTTAAAAACTGCACCATGGCTTATCTGAAGAGGTTTTGATACAGTTTTGACCATACCACTTATGATACACGTGAACACACCCTAACAAATGCTGATACGAAATAAACGCTGCATGAAAGTACCCTTTCAGGATTCACAGGGTCCACAAGTGCTTGAACAATGCAATAAAGAAACACCTATTAAAAAGCTCCAGTGTTCCAATTGTCTAAGCGTTGTACTGGCATTTTTAATAGGACTTTTAGTAGCATTTTTAAATAATGTATTTTAGTACACAAGGGTATAACTAAATGCTCATGGGCCCCGGTGGAAAAGTTCAGCTTCGACCCCCGCATAACTTCTTACGATAGTCAGTTGCAACCTATCTGTACCTGTCTCTGAAATTAAACCACTGATGTAACACTACCAGCCAGGTTCATTGCTAAGGTCTTAAAAGATTGAAGGCACAAGCCCTAAGACATATATTTTGCCTCCCCATACCCCCTTCAAAAAAAAATATATTGGAAACAGCATATCTAGATGACATTTCTAACTGGGCAAGCTTAGATACATTGGCATCTGCTTCCTAATAGCGACAGCAGCATTTAAGGTTAAACACCTTAAATGCTGCAGTCACTATTAGGAAGCAGATGCCGATGTAGGCAGAGCCTACAAACCTCATTGTGCTTTTTGTACAGTTCTATGTATTGACTTGCTCTCTGGTGTCCACCTGTGCATTAACAGACAATTTAAATGTACTTGTGCTGTAAATTCTGATATGGCCCTCACATTGGTGGATACCTCATATACACCACCATCATTGTAAGGAGTGGTAGGGTGCAGTATTATCATCTGTACAGCTTAGGAGTCTCTTCCTTACACATATGTGCTATGAGACTACCACAACTCTTGCAGCCACCTGTCTGCATTCTTCTCCACAGCCTCCCTTCCTTCACAATATGCTGCGTCTTGTGTCATTAATAGGCTAATGTTGTCCTTTCTGACAGTGTGGACGTTCAGCAGTGTGTACCATACATCTCTTTCCCCTATCTCCTCCACTACAGCATTTCAGTGCACCAATACACAGGCTGTCAGACATCAAAGGATATCAAAAAGGAGATCAAAGAAGTACAATTAGCCTTAAGGCTCATGCACACCTCCATTGCCCGACCGTGGCCGTATTGTGGCCCGCATACGGCGGGTCTGCAATACACGGACACCGGCCGTGTGCTCCCCGCATCACGGATCCATTCACTTGAATGGGTCCGCAATCCCGGAGATGTGGTGCGGAACGGAGGCACAGATTGGAAGCCCACGGAAGCATTATGGAGTGCTTCCGTGGTGTTTTTGTCCGTGCCTCTGCACAGCAAAAAAGTAGTGCAGGCACTACTTTTTTGTGGTGTGGACCCCGGACTCTATTCAAGTGAATAGGTCCACGATCCGCATGCGGCAGCCCCATGGTTGGTGCCCATGCATTGCCCCGGTCCGCAGCACGGGCCCAGCTGGAACACGTTCGTGTGTATGAGCCCTTAGAGTGGTTAGGGGAACTTGTGGCCCACCCCTAGCTTATGAGTGCTTTTTAAATTGATGCGACCCCTATAGTTACACCACTGTCGGTATACACTTTCTTATCTAGATTTTAAGTTATATTATTTTAAAAAATCTGTTGAAGTCTATTGAGAGGAACATTAAGCCCCCAAAATGGCACAAACCAAAATGCCATGTGTGTAAAGATACTCATATATTTGTAGCAGAAATCATCTAGCTGACATTTAACAGTTGTAAAAAAAATGCTGTGACACACTAACCTAAATGCCGTGTGTGAATCCAACCATATTGATTTCTTTTTTTCAATGGAAATAATTAGTGAAAAAACATAATTAACACTTTACAGAAATCAATTAGACATTCACATTATATCAATATGTTTATTGTGTGCTACAAGTCAAACACAGCTATTGACGCAATTATCTGGCAGACACTTCTTTTTCATTGCATGCTATCTAGAAGTGAACTTAATAATGGTGACAAAGCTGTTAATTGCAGCTGCAGCCTTCTACAGATGCACATAATTGAGGGACTAAAATAATGCAGAAAGCAAAAGGAATAATTAGAGTAAAATAAGAGTAATTAGGTTTTGGCACATCAGAGCAGTGCAAATGAGAGTAACAGAAAAATCATACAATACTATACAATAACTATTTACAAGAGGCAAAGCGGAGCATGCACACAAGGTTGCTTTAATTAACCACCGGTTCCATGTCTTCATCTGCAATTGTATTAAATGTGTCTTCTAATAAATTTATTTGTATACTATCATGTTAAACTTCTCAGCAAAGCTTCTTGGCAAGGGTTGCTGCCAGAGAGTGCAGTCTTTCAACCTCCAGAATGGTCAAGAAACTCCTACAAAGTGGTTAAGATGTCATTTTAATTCCCATGAATAAGTACAGAATGGTGAAAAGTACTATTTCCAAGATTTTCTTGCCTAAAGCAACAGATGCTCTTACTAAATAAATACTTATGTCAGTAGCAGATGTACAATGTGACACAATTAGGAGTCAGCTCCTGCGATTTATTCCAAGTCTGCTATTATTTCATGTAAAGTGAAGTTCTACTTTTGTTCAGAATTTCCGCACAATGAATACCTCAATCTGATACTGATGGCCTATTTAATTTATTTGCAGTGGTACTACTGTATTTCAGGCTGTGTTACCGCAGTGGGTGTTGAACCACTGTGTCAACCAATAAATTTGACTTTGGGCTACTCTTAAGGGTATTATCCTGGGTGTCCCCTGGTTTTCATCCTTCATCTGGACTTCGCTGCAGAGGAACCACCAGACCACTACTTCCTGGAGTTGTCTCTGTTTGTTTGACAGCTGACTCATTGGGTAAAGAGACACTGTTGCAGGTCATCGAGGGGTCAGGCAAAATCAGGGATAAGCCAAGGTCAGTTCAGGCAGAGTACTAGTACGGAACCAATCTGCGGTCAGAGCAGGCAGCAAAGGGTAAAAATAAGGTCAAGCACAGGTTAGGTCAGGTAGCGAAGTGTCACAAACCAGGAAATGGGCAGAAAGTCAGTACATGGCTAGACAACAAATATAGAGTGGGCACGCACCTACAGGCAGAGGAAGAGGGGCATACCAGCAAGCAGGTTGCAGCCTGCATGGCGAGACAGCACAAGAGCAGTGCAGGAGGCAGGTCCACGCTACCAGGATACAGAAACCCGGGACCTATAATTACAGCACTGCCGCTGTGAAAGGCTGACACCAGAGTGCTGCTTGTACCATATCCAAGGGGGTTCTGTTGGTAAGTGCTGTGGTGGAGATTGCATATTGGTCCAGGAAAGGCAGTCAGATGACATCCTACAATAAAGAAGTGTTTGAAGGCTAAAATGGTTTTATACTAAGGATCATCAATGTGTGGTAAGTGGGGGTCATAGTGGATCAGCCCCATCCTGTGGTTCCCTGTTTATCCAGGTAGAGGTAGCTCATTAGTACATGTGGCTGTGTCTGGTACTACAACCCAGCCCCTTCGCACTGCTAATTGGTGGGAGTTTCGGGGGTTAGAACCCCAGCAATCACATAATGATGACCTACATGAAGAATAGGCCATCAATGTTTTACCTGGAGATATTATATTCTGGGCAGCATAGGATATACTGCCATGTATAGTATGTGTAACAAACCACTAAAACAGTTGACACAGGAAGCTGAATTTATTTGTTACAAGGGAAAGAACGGTGGAACTGGAGATTTGTATTAGAGCTTCATGAAGTTGTGTCCCATTGTATAATATATATTGAAAAAAATCTGGAGTTAACCATTAACGTACCTTTTTGAATGAATGGTTCAGTACTACATGAAGCAAGAAGTAAGAATTTAATATAAGACACTTATAAATGTATTCTACAACAGGTCAAACTCAAAATCGTTCACTCGTCCTAGAAAAGTTATAGTTCAATGCATGGGTCACTATCTAAATATGCCACATTCATTTTCTTCCATTTATCATTTGCACTAATATACTGAAACTGTTATTTGTGGATCATGAATCCATGAAATATAAACTTAAAGAGGCTTTCCCATAAAGCACATTTACCACCTATCCACAGCATACATGGTAAATGTATGACCACACAATCAAGAGAATGGTGCTCCCCAATCCCATGTGTGACCACTGATCCATTCACTTCTGAGGGACTTATGGTGTAGAATGCTCAGCTATTTCTGGAGCAGTGGTCATGCATGCCCCCATTTTCAGGATCTCTGGGGTTCCCAGTGGTAGGACCCCAAGTTATCACACATTTATCACCTACCCTGTGGAGAAAACCTCAGGTGAAAGTCCTTCACCTATTCTAGCTAAATGCCAAAGGCATCTTGTGCTATCAATCCACTACAATTACCGTACTTTCCTGAGTAACTGAGTGGTGCCCATATTTCTTTCCAGCTGGACTCCCATTTTGAAAATCACCATGGTTAATTGAAGTTCTATTTAATGTATCTCTAGTGAGTTATTCCATTCACTCTGTGCCTTGAATAGAAAAGACACATTTCTGCAGGGAACATTCATATATTTCAGGTTTATAGCAATTCGAATGTTTAAAGTGAACAGCGGACCTATGTGAAAAATGAAAGCGGAATTACAACAAGCAGCTAATGGCAAAATAGATTTATAGCCCGGCTTGGTTTAACGAACGAACACATTTTCTGAAGGAGGCAAATGGGTTATTGATTTATTCTGAGAAAAAATATGTTGTCTGGAATGTCTCGCTATATTGTGATTCTTGGCATAATGCCTACAGGTAGCTTCTCTAGATTAAAGTGTATGCACGGATGCAGAACTTCTGCATTTACTAAATTAAATCATAAAACAGAGATTTCTCTATCCGCCAGAATGCAGCACAATTCCAAGTGCATTTTGGCTCTATGTTCATTATGCGGCCTTCATGAGGGAATAGGTGGCTGAATTCGTAATTATCCTAACTTTCAGTATTTCAAGTAAAACTGCAAGGAGATTTTTCTAATTAATAAACTGGAGGTACTTGGGTCATGTAAACTTTTCAGGGTGCGCCCAAACTTAAAACATGCTATCTTTACTCATTTTATGCCAACATAATGCTTTTTATATAGTTTTATAAAAACAAGCAAAACAGAAATAACAGCATGTTACTTGCCTATAAAGGAGAAGTTGACAAAATGATGCCTCCTTCTCTGACATCATTTCCTGCTGTACAGCTTTTGGCTAAAGCTACACCTCACAGACTTTCTGTTCTGCCCTCCCCTGCATTCACTACTAAAAGCACTCTTCTACCTTCCAGATATTTGGTCCAAATGCAGGAGGAAGCAGATATAATGGAGCAGGGCTTTCTCAATATTTATTGTTTTATGTATGGTGGGCATGTAGGAAGTGGTCAGAGGAGGAGGTCTGTGAAGTACAGCTAATAGCACTGAGCGATGTCAGCAAAAGGATTGTTGAGTTGGTTAGTAATAATGAAAATTTGGTGCAAGGTTCCATTTATTACTGTACTTTGCTATTTGGTTTCATTATTGTGGTATAGTGTCTGTCTGGAGCTGGGGTTTCAGCTGGTGCCTCCATCACACATGCCGAAAAAAAAGCACAAAATACTCCTGTATGCAGTTGTACGTTGTCAGACAGAAGGCCAGGGCCTAACAAGGAAACTTGACTGACCCCATTGTAGCAAATGCGATCTTTCGGGTCGCTGCTGGTATCTGGCATATGCCAGGTCTTGCAACTCCGTTTCTGTGTTCCTATACTGGAACAGAAAAATAAAATTTATCGACAGATCTGAATCTAATCTTATCCAATCTACTACTCCCGACCCAAGTCATTCTGACAGGGTTCCTGGGAACTGTTTAGCAGTGTCCCTGCACTATAGTACTTCTTTATCTGCCATAATACATGGGGGTATATTCATTTTTTATAGACTGGTTTAGTGCATGCAGTGGTATCTGTCCGTCCAGAACTCTGCATTTATGCTGGAAAGCGGCCGGATCACTGGTGGAACCCATTATAGTCAATTGTATCCGGAGGTGAAGTGTAGAATCTGGCAATGCCGGATATTCGGCAGTAACTCTGCTCTTTGTCGGAACAGCCTGCTGTATCTGCTGCTGCATATGTCAATGTACCCTTAGTAAATTTTAAGGCAAACTGCTTTGGTTTTGCTATGTGCTTTTTTTTAAGTGCACGCCTTCTACAGGTGAAACATGTTGAAAGCACTTCTTCTGGACCTTGTTGACCAGCTATAGACCAATCAATAGTTTGTCTATGGAGCTCATGCTATAGACTCTTGGAAAACATTGAAGGCTATGGCCACATTTGAGCTATTTAAAAAACTATTGATTTTCAAGTATTTTTGGTTAGAATTTTTAGTACAATTTTGCTCCAATATTTTGTGGTACATAGCAGCTGGTGAAAAGACTGAGAGCTTGTCTGTTGGTCCGTTCTTCAGCCCCTCTGAGAACCTCTCTTGAGCAAACTGAATGCCCTGAAATCTGTTGGATGGTTCATGCAGTAGAAAAAAATTCTGAAATGCAGAATGAATATATTTACCTTTAAACTGGAGGTGCTACAATCCTACTCAAAATAGGATCAGGGAGTATACAGACCAAGCCGAATTCTGTGTTAAATGGTAACTGTCATGAAAATTGCTTTCCCTAATCACTATAAAAATGTCTGGATCCTTGCCTAGTGGAAACATAAGTAAAATTACTAGTTTATGCTCATGTTAATGTATTTTTCCTTTGGTGCCTATGCCAACAAGAAATCGCATATACCATGAATACGTATGGCATACGGTACATATCTATGCACACATGAACTTTGGTCATTCAAGGCCACAGATGCAGCAGAAATCAGGATAGGAGAATAAAAGAAATATTAAGTAATATAATGCTAGCCAAAATGTATTGGGTGCAGGCAATGAGCAGCGCAGAAAAGTGAAGGTGCTCAGTTCCCTAGTGATCATATTGTTTCATATTAAACAGCTCGATGTAGGGAGACAGCACACCTACACACCAGCTGGACTACGTGACTGTGCATGAGCTGATATTCAGGATTAAATGTTCTCTCTGTATTATCCAGCTACTCACATGATGTACACTACAGGATTATATAATAGCTAGCCAGCTAACAATATCAAATGCACAGTGGAATATTCAAAAATGGCCATAGCCCAAGACATTTTCTACTATATACATCTATCACCTATGCACGATCACTGGGGTCCCACAATCACTAGAATGGGGGTTCCAATAATCCCTGTTCCTCTTCACCTACACGTTCACCCACATGACAACAGTGAGGAGGGGTTTGAATGAAGCAATCATTGGTTTCAGTCCCATAGATTTTGAATAGAGTGACACTGCACTGCAAACTCCACTAAGGCTACTTTCACACTTGCGTTTTGGAATTCCGGTATTGAGTTCCGTCATAGGGGCTCAATACCGGAATAAAACGCTTCAGTTTTGTCCCCATTCATTGTCAATGGGGACAAAACTGAACTGAAGACAACGGAATGTTCCTGAAAGCATTCCGTTCAGTCTTCAGACCAGAGATGCAGCAAGCTGCGGTTTGCTCTCCGTACTGTTTATCCGCACCAAGACGGATCCGGAATGACCCCCAATGGAAGTCAATGGGGACGGATCCGTTTGGTGTGACACACTCAGTAAACGGATCCGTCCTCCATTGACTTTCAATGGAGTTCATGACAGATCCGTCCACAGCACACCACACATGACAGACACATACACACAGACATACACACAGACATACACATACACAGACATACTTACATGGTTCCAGCAGCTCCGCACATCACAGGAGGAGGAGGGCTGCGCGCACATAGAAAGATTCTCCCTCCAGCAGAGGGCACTGTGGGTAATCTTCCTATGTGCGCACCGTCCTCCTCCTCCTGTGCTGTGCGGAGCTCCTCACGTGTACCTGCGGCGGCATGGATCCGGCGGCACCCTTCACCCGCCGGATCCATGCTGCTGGTAATATGAAAGTGGCCTTAGACTTTTTTTTTGGTTGGATTCAAACTCAGGGCAAGGCAGCAATAAGTAACAAGCAAAGCTATGTTGACATCACTTTTTTAGAGTATTCCCTTACGTATAGCACTGAGGTATGCCGCCGATGTATGCCACATGTATGCGTACACCGGCCAAAAAGGATACTATTTTTGTTATGGCTCATTGTAAATGAAAGTGCAGTCTGCTGCTCCTGTCTATACAGATGCAAGACATTCTTTTGGCATCTGTCAGGGGAGACTTAGGGCTACAGTTGGCCTATGCACCGGGAACTCTTCTGCCACATACACTGTGTACAATATGCTGGTAGCCCACTGCAAAATGGGTTAAAATGTGTTGGAAATATGATGTCGTGCATTTCCTTTCTACAGGTTGTGAAAGGATTAACAGGCTTTGGTGGGCTGCTCCACCCTACCCATAAGAATTGGTCTGCTCTCAGTATAAAGTTTGGTGCGCTAAGAGACAGCAACGAGACTGAAAGCAGAAAGCAGCCATGGGAAGCACCAGCCAGCTTGAGAAACGGAGCCATAAACCATCCTCTGAGGAAGCTAATGATAATCACTACTGTGAGGAGGTGAATGCTAATGAGACTGTGGAGATAGTCTGCAATTTGGGACTCCATATTATCATTGCCTGAGAGAATAGAAACTGGCATACTTGGGAGACAGACTGGCTATTTGATAAGAAAGCTACACCCTGCAGTTGGGTATTTGTAGTTGTGTATTTTGAAAGAAGCAAAGAGATTGAGAGATACAGACAGAGATGGTGAGATATATGGATTACACCCCTATGGCTGAATCAGAGATAGTATGTGCAGATTTTGAAGACTGACTCAGAGGGGAAATATTCAGGCCTGTCTATCACCTTTGCAACTATAAGAACTGGGAAAGAACTGTAGAAACTACAACATACTGTATGTAAGATTTGACAGTCCATCCATGGTACAAACTACTGTATCTGAACCTTATTGCAAGTAAACAATAGATGTTTGATGCAAAGCGGCCTCATCATTGAGTGCACCAACATCTGCCCTTTGCACTGCCCTTCACCACACCCCAGGGGACCTTGCACCCCCAATACCCACCAACAACAAAGAAACCCTGAATCACCATGAAGCAAGGGAACCACCAAAGCCAAGGTGTGCCGCAAGGAAAACCAGGGTGTGCTCTGCCCTGTGCATGGCTCAGGGAGAGCCGGGGAGGACCATAGCTACCATGAGGACTACCACCACCATCGGGTCTCTACTACCACGCCTATCTGCTCGCCTCTCGCCTGGGCCACTGCATGTGCCTGTTCATCATATGCCATACAAATACAGCTTGGCAGTGTCACGGACATTCCTGTGACAGATAACAGGAGGTCTGTCAGATTAGCAACACGTGGGATAATCTGACATGTTTTCCTTTTCTGTTGTTGGTATTTACCACACCCTTTTCCCTCAGGTGTTCCTGGTGTGGTAATTGTCCCTCCTCTATTTATTGCTTCTTCTCCCACTATTCCTTGCGGTTTATAGCTTCAGTTGTTGTTGTGGTGAGCAGTAGTTTAGTAGTAGTTTAGTTCCCTTCTGTGTGTTTTACTTTTCCCTGTTGTTTTGTTATTAGACCTAAGGGAGACTCCTGTTCGTCCTTCCTTTTGGAGGAACAGGTAGACTCATTCCTGTCATCAGTTCCAGAGTCCTATAGGGTTAGTTCGGTGTTTAGGTTCCTGTTTATGAACTTGCCTACATTTGAGGCCTGTTCATACTGGTAGATAGACAGGAATTGAGCCAGGGTTTCCTGTAAGAGGTGTCCATTTTGCTTCCTTAGTTTCTAGGCCTAATCTCCTTTCCCTCCTACGCTCGGTTTGGTCCCCCCCCACACACACACACCTGCGCGTGACAGGCAGATACAATAAATAAGAGAAATAACTTTCACAGTTGGACTTGGAGGCCTTATCTATGCAGAAAAGTTATACATTATTATACAGGTACAAGACAATAATGATGAATATGCGCTTTTTCTTGAATAAATCTCAATAATCCATACAACATTGCCTATAATGTAACCCTGTGTTATACATTCAAAAATCTCAATAAAAATTGTTTGTAAAAAAAAAAGAAAGAAAAAATAACCTTCAAGTATACACTAGGAACACTGGACGAACGGGACTACAAAAATACAAAGAAAAACAGAAAATAAAGCTAAATCTCATAAACTGGAATATAGTGTTGTGCAAATCATTTGCTAACCAGATATGAGTGAAATGAGTGTAGGTTTCATTAAATTAGAATCTTAATAGTTAAACCAAGCAAATTAAAAAAAAAATGCAGTCTGAATACCCAGATAACACATATATGTGATACTGTTTGCCTAAGACGTTGTTGTCTCTGGCAATAGATTGTGGTACAAATATTGATTTATAAGTATGATGTAGATACCTGGTGGTCTGTGGGCTTCTGTTAAAACAATATTCCCTACTAGAATATGTAATACAGCATGTTGTGCTGTTCACTCTCTACACAGAGCATTCGGAAAGTCTTCAGACCCTGTCACTTTTTTGTTATGTTGGAACCTTGTCCTAAAATTAAAAAAAAAAAAAGTTTCCCCCCATCATTCTGCACTCAGTACCAAATAATGAGAAAGTGAAAATAGAATTTTACAAATGTTTGGAAATGTATTAAAATAGAAAAAAAATCACATTTTGCATTGACATAAGTATGCCAACCTTTTCCTATGACCATTTTGGCTCTTGGAGCTACCAGTTTCTCATGACCATCTTTGAGATATTTCCACACCTTGATTGGAATCCACCTGTGGTAAATTCAGTTGACTGGACATGATTTGGAAAGACACTGCCCTGTCTTTATAAGGTCTTGCAGCTGACAATTCAAATCGGAGCAAAAAACAAGAAATGAGGAAGAAATAACTGTCTCATTTAGTTTTATGTGGAGGCACAGATCTGGAGAAGGATAGAAAAAAATTCTGCTGCACTGAAAGTTCCCAATAGCACGGTGGCCTCCATCATTCTTAAATGGAAGAAGTTTGGAACAACCAGGACTCTTCCTAGAGCTGGTTACTCCACCAAACTAAGTAATTGGGGAAAAAGGGCCTTGGTAACAGACGTGACCAAGAACACAATGGTCACTCTGGCTCAGCTCCAAAGATCTGGTGTGCAGATGGGAGAAACTTCCAGAAGGTCAACTGCACTGCAGCACTCCATCAATCTGGGCTTTATGGCAGAGTGGTCAGAATGAAGCCTCTCCTCAGTAAAAGAAACATGAAAGTTTGTAGAAAAACACCCAAAGGACTCTCAGACTGTGAGAAACAAGATTCTATGTTCTGCTTAAACCAAGATTGAACTCTTTGGCCTCAATTTTAAGTGTCATGTTTGGAGGAAACCAGGCACTGCTCATTACCTCAGGTTTACCTTCCAGGAAGACAAAGACTCTAAGCACACAGCCAAGACAACATAGGACTGGCTTATGAGGAACTCTGTGAATGTCTTTGAGTGGCCGAGTCAGAGTCTTGACTTGAACCCAATCAAACATCTCTGGAGACACCTGAAAACGGCTGTCCACGAACGGTTCCCATCTATCTTGAGAGGGCTTGAGAGGATCTGCAGAGAAGAATGTCAAAAAATTCCCAAATCCAGGAGGGCAAACCTTGTGGCAATCATACCCAAGAAGACTGGAGGCTGTAATCACTGCCAAAGGTGCTTCAATTAAGGGTCTGTGCAAGATTTTAGTTTTTAGATCTTTTTAATAAATTAGCAAAGATTTCTAACATTCTGCAGAATGATGGGGAAAAATAGATAAAAAAAAAATTAGCACAAAGCTGCAAGATAACAAAACGTGAAAAAATGAGAAGGGTCCAAAGACTTTCTGAATGCACTGCAGAGTGAATATCAAGTCCACACTGACCTGCATTACCCGACACTGCTTGCTGACAGACAAAGCAATGCTTCTGTTAAAATAGAGGCAAAAATTGTGCTTGGAGACTGAATGAAGGTACACATGAGATACAGTGGAACATGCAACTATTCTTTTTTCTTGTATGTTCATATGGTATCTGCCAGAAAGAAACAGCTACATCTATAGAGGTGCAGAAGGATCCTACAGAACTCTGTGGATGCCATAGGGTTATATGGAGCCAGAATCACATAATGTGACAATGATGACTGCCCCTCTGCAGGATGCTAATAGGACACGAGTTATCATCGGGTTTGGATCAAGGTAAGATGTAAAATGACCTCAGGTTTATGTCTCTCAGGCTCCACGACACATCGTTTCTTTCACTGCTACATTTTCACCTCTGTGGGAGCTGTGTGCACCGCCACTGACATGTATGGTCTGAGGGGTCATTGGTATACAGCTAGCATATGTATGACAGGAAATAAAAGAGCAAAAAGTCTGGGCTAATGTAAAAGCAGTGTATACATATAAATACCAAGCAATGGTGGATTATACTATTCATAATTTCATATGTAAGCGTATCACTAGTGCTAACAACACAACAGCAAGTCAGCCCTGAATGGAAGAAGCGAGGGAGAGGAGGGTGAGGAGGGACCCACCTAACTTCAACACCTCCTCCAATCAGGTAGCAGCTGAGTGCCCGGCATTCCCGCCCCTCTCTAACATCCTCAATGAAATTTCGCATTCCAGTGCCAGTTAGGGATATCACCTGGCCAGCACTGAACTATCGGCCTGCTTAATATTTACACGAGGAGGTCGTTGCCGGTAAAAATTTTGTACGGCAATAATAATTGCCAGTATAGGCGTTGGGTTTCTCCTGTTTCAAACCGAAGAGGCACGTGGCTAATATCTGCAATCGGCTTAAGCCTGAAAACTCGGAAGCTCTTGTGCTTCTGGGCCTGGAATGGCTCCCTCTAGCGGCGATCGGGGAAGCCGATCATTCTCTACGGCAGTGCAGTCCCTGTGAAGGATCCAAAGATGCCAAATCTATGTTCCCATGGAGAACCTGCCTATACTATATACTGTGGGATGTTATATTATATAATGTATACTGTGAGGTGTTATTCTGTGTACTGCATACTGTGGAGTGTTGTACACTATGAATGTCAGTGCATCTTATGGGCTGAATATTAATGAACGCTTACATTATGGAAGTGGTTATTAGTACAGGAGGATCGGGACCGGGAAGCGGTGAATGCAGTGCTCACCTGGCTCTGTACTCACCACTTCCAGGGCTGTGGAGTTGGGGTCGGAGTCGTGGAGTCGGAGTCGGTCACCATTTTGGTGGAGTCGGAATAAAATGGACCGACTCCGACTCCTAAAATATATAATGAATTAGTACATTTAGTTCAGTGCAATAGGTGCTGAATATATTTTTATAAGAATTTGTGAAAATGATGAAATGTCCTATAAATGTCTGTTCTATTCCTGATCTAAGGATTTAGGCTTTTAGTTGAGATGACTGTGTACTGCCCTTTATGTCCAGTGCATGTTCTCTCTGTATGCTTTATGTTTCCTCTGAGCTCATGTTTGGAGAGGTTAGCTGCTCTCATGGCTTCTATCTGCTGCTGATGTAAAACACCTAGGACCCTTATGTATGAAAACTGTCTAGGTGTAGAAGTTTCTTTGTTGCCCATAGCAACCAATCAGAGCTCCCCTTTCATTTCATATAGTGCTCTGGAGAAATGAAAGGAGCTCTGATTGGTTGCTATGGGCAACAAAAAAGTCTTAGACCTAGACAGTTTTCATACATCAGGCCCAGAGGCGTAGCTACTGAGGGGGGGGGGGGGGGGGGGCAGGGAAGGCGATGCTCCGGGCCCAATACCTCTGGGGGGGCCCAGCAGGGATGGCCTTAGTACAATCAGGCGAATACAAGTGAGCGCTTCCATTATGGAGTCTGATGGGGGCACATTAAGCCGATCTGAGGTCTGATGGAGGCACATTCTGATGATCTGAGGTCTGATGGGGGCACATTCTGATGATCTGAGGTCTGATGGGGGTACATTCTGCTGATCTGAAGTCTGATGGGGGCACATTCTGCTGATCTGAGGTCTGATGGGGAAACATTCTGCTGATCTGAGGTCTGATGGGGCACATTAAGCCGATCTGAGGTCTGATGGGGGCACATTAAGCCTATTTGAGGTCTGATGGAGGCACATTAAGCCGATCTGAGGTCTGATGGGGGCACAATACGTTGATCTGAGGTCTGATGGGGGCACAATACGTTGATCTGAGGTCTGATGGGGGCACATTAAGCCTACCTGAGGTCTGATGGGGGCAGATTAAGCCGATCTGAGGTCTGATGGGGGAACATTCTGCTGATCTGAGGTCTGATGGGGGCACATTCTGTTGATCTGAGGTCTGATGGGGGTACATTCTGCTGATCTGTGGTCTGATGGGGGCACATTCTGCTGATCTGAGGTCTGATGGGGGCACATTCTGTTGATCTGAGGTCTGATGGGGGTACATTCTGTTGATCTGTGGTCTGATGGGGGCACATTCTGTTGATCTGAGGTCAGATAGATGATATAGCAGTTTATATAGTCATCTTGCTAATACAGTATTATAACCACAACTAGTAGTATGTGCCTGTGAAGTTGGAAATGTGCGTTTGGGAAGCCAATAAGTGGGGGGCCCACTCAAGTATGTTTCGCCCCCCCATGTGCTGAACCTCTAGCTACGCCTCTGATCAGGCCCTTAGTGAGCTGTACCCAGAGAAGCCTGATAGATTACAAACTGTTTTTGTCATGACTTATCTGTACTATTGATTTTATGCAACTTTGTTTAAAGTTATCACTTAAACATGCTCCATGTATGAGGGAGTCGGAAGTCGGAGTCAGGGGAAATTGAGGAGTCGGAGTCGGGGCTTTGGCTTACCGACTCCACAGCCCTGACCACTTCCTTGTCTTCCTCGGCCACTGGCTATGCTCTGGCTGCGCATAGCATGAGGACATCAGCGCCCTGTGACCTGGATGACAGGAACGGCGGTGGTGCAGGAAAGGTAAGTTGATTTTTTTTTTTATTAGCTCTGTGCATGGGAGTCTGAATTGAGCTTTGATCTGAGGTCTGAATGGGGGTCTTTTCCCATGATGGGTCTGATCTGAGGTCTGATTGAGGGTGTTATGAGCATTGAGAGTCTGAGCAGAGGTCAGAATGGGGTCTTATTCACATTGCGGTCTGATTTGAGGTCTTATAAACATTAGAACAATTTATACACAACTATATTTATTAGAACTATGTATAGAACTAATTTAGAGCAACGTATACATAACTACATTAATCAGAGCAACGTATACACAACTAGACTCATTAGAACAACGTGTACACAACTACATTTATTAGAGCAAGAACAATGTATACGCAACTACATTTTTTAGAAAGTGTACACAATTACATTTATTAGAAGAACGTATACACAATTTCATTTATTAGAACAACGTGTACACAACTACATTTATTAGAACAACGTGTACACAACTGCATTTATTAGAACAACGTGTACACAACTACATTTATTAGAACAACGTGTACACAACTGCATTTATTAGAACAACGTGTACACAACTACATTTATTAGAACATTGTGTACACAACTACATTTATTAGAGCAACGTGTACACAACTACATTTATTAGAGAAACGTGTACACAACTAAATTTATTAGAACAACGTGTACACAACTACATTTATTAGAGCAATGTGTACACAACTACATTTATTAGAACATTGTGTACACAACTACATTTATTAGAGCAATGTGTACACAACTACATTTATTAGAACAACGTGTACACAACTACATTTATTAGAACAACGTGTACACAACTACATTTATTAGAACATTGTGTACATAACTACATTTATTAGAGCAACGTGTACATAACTACATTTATTAGAGAAACGTGTACACAACTAAATTTATTAGAACAACGTGTACACAACTACATTTATTAGAGCAATGTGTACACAACTACATTTATTAGAGCAATGTGTACACAATTACATTTATTAGAACAACGTGTACACAACTACAATTATTAGAGAAACGTGTACACAAGTACATTTATTAGAACATTGTGTACACAACTACGTTTATTAGAAGAACGTGTACACAACTAAATTTATTAGAACAACGTGTACACAACTACAATTATTAGAACAATGTGTACACAACTACATTTATTAGAGCAACGTGTACACAACTACATTTATTAGAACATTGTGTACACAACTACATTTATTAGAGCAATGTGTACACAACTACATTTATTAGAACAACGTGTACACAACTACATTTATTAGAACAACGTGTACACAACTACATTTATTAGAACATTGTGTACACAACTACAATTATTAGAAGAACGTGTACACAACTTCATTTATTAGAGAAATGTGTACACAACTACATTTATTAGAACAACGTGTACACAACTACATTTATTAGAGAAACGTGTACACAACTACATTTGTTAGAACATTGTGTACACAACTACATTTATTAGAGCAATGTGTACACAACTACATTTATTAGAACAACGTGTACACAACTACATTTATTAGAACATTGTGTACACAACTACATTTATTAGAAGAACGTGTACACAACTACATTTATTAGAGAAACGTGTACACAACTAAATTTATTAGAACATTGTGTACACAACTACATTTATCAGAGCAATGTGTACACAACTACATTTATTAGAACAACGTGTACACAACTACATTTATTAGAACAACGTGTACACAACTACATTTATTAGAACATTGTGTACACAACTACATTTATTAGAGCAATGTGTACACAACTACATTTATTAGAACAACGTGTACACAACTACATTTATTAGAACAACGTATACACAACTACATTTATTAGAACAACGTATACACAACTACATTTATTAGAACAACGTGTACACAACTACATTTATTAGAACATTGTGTACACAACTACATTTATTAGAGCAATGTGTACACAACTACATTTATTAGAGCAATGTGTACACAACTACATTTATTAGAACAACGTGTACACAACTACATTTATTAGAACAATGTGTAAACAACTACTTTTATTAGAACAACGTGTGCACAACTACATTTATTAGAACAACGTGTACACAACTACATTTATTAGAACATTGTGTACACAACTACAATTATTAGAACAACGTGTACACAACTACATTTATTAGAACATTGTGTACACAACTACAATTATTAGAACAACGTGTACACAACTACAATTATTAGAACAACGTGTACACAACTACATTTATTAGAACATATACATAACTAAATTCATTAAAGCAATGTACATACAACTACCTTCATTAGAGCAATGTGTGCACAACTACATTTAATAGAACATACACACAATTAATTCATTATAGAAACATATACACTACATTTATTATAACAACGTGTACACAACTACATTCATTATAGCAACATGCACACAACTATATTTATTAGAGCTATGTGTACACAACTACATTTATTAGAACAACGTATACACAGATACATTTATAACAGCAACATATACTCATCTATATTTACTAGAACAATGTATCCACAAGTACACTTATAACAACGTGTGTTGGCTAACAGCTCATTTACATATTGAATCAAAAGTCTTTTCCTTGGAAACGAGCAACGGATTAAAAGAAAGGAACAATATTACTGCACCTTGCAGCTAGTATGGTTGGTTTCACAGCAAAGTTCCTACTGACACATTCCCTTTAACCCCTTCAGGACCTTGCGGTTTTCCATTTTTGGGACACACTGCCGGGCACCCTGTTGAAAATGCCTATTCTTGTCCACTATTGTGGACAAGAATAGGACATGTTCTATTTTTCTTGCGGAGTCGCAGCTTGGCGAGATCCCATGCCGGCCATTGCAGTGAACAGGAATGCACCTATTCCGCAATTTTACAAAAATGTAAATTTATCAGAAAACTGGGTGCTGTGCTTTGCGTCTGCTCTGCATTGGAATGATTGATGCATGTGTACTGGGAAACTGGATGTAGTAGGGAGGGCCATACCAAGCTTTACTATAGGATCCTATGAGATCTACTTACAACATGTCCTAACAAGATGTCCTAAATGTATATATCTATAAAAACCTTTAAGACTATATATTCTGTTTTTAAAAAGATACTTTTACTTACTGTTAATATTCTCTTGCTTACAGGGTGACGCCTTATGGCATGTGCAGTTGACGTGCGGTTTCATTTAAGCAGGCGTGACTTGAAGTGAGAGGAACTGTACAGAAGGGACCGACTCCATCATCATTCATATATCACAGTCCACGTTAGGCCATGTTCGCTTCTGCGCTAGCTATTTCTGTGGTTTTGCTCTGTTAGAGGAGCAGTGGAAGTGCCAGATTCGACATATAACTAAAACCAATGGAGGCAAACAGACCCCATTGATTACAATGGGGTCTGTTTAGTTTCCATTGGGGTGTCCACTTTTTTAGTAGAAAAAAAATCCCAGTCTGCTCTTTTTGGCAGAATCTGTGATGGAGTCTCCAACTCAGATGTGAACATCCCCTAACTGTGCCATATTACACCAACCTAGCACTGCCATATTGCTTAAATTGTACCATCATACAGTACTCAAATGACTGTGCCATACAATGCTAAAAAATACTTCCCTATAGTGCAATAATCTCAACATTCAGGGTATAGAAAATAACACCACAGTGCTGAAATTGTGCCACTTATTATAGGTATTTCTTCCTTTTGCCATCTTCTGATAAATCTATACAATATACATAACAGATATGTAAAAATGACAGCACTGACACATACACTGGGTGAGATTTATCAAAACTGGTGTAAAGGAAAATTGGCTTAGTTGCCCATAGCAACCAATCAGATTCCACCTTTCATTTTCCAAAGGAGCTCTGAAAAATGAAAGGTGGAATCTGATTGGTTTCTATGGACAATTAAGCCAGATTTACTTTACACCAGTTTTGATAAATCTCCCCAGTATGTAAGAATATTGGCCAAAATAACCTTACAATCGACAAGTACTGGGGATACCATTATCAGTACATTATCAGATACTAAACGGGTATTCTGGTAAAGTAACTTAATTTTTGAAAAACTGCTTTAAGGCTGCAAGGTGTGACCCAACCAGAACCCATACCTATACATATAACCAGAGCTTCTATTTACCTTGCAATTCATTTCTCTAGCTCCTGTGTGAGCCTACAACACCGAGAGTGTCATGGCTCCTGATCTTCCCTCAGAAAACTACAATCCCCACAATCCCTAGCTTTCCTGCTGTGAGTTTTGATGTTTATTGACTGGCTGCCTGAAATACAGTCCAGTCGCTCCCTTCTACTCAGTAATCACCAGCACACTAACACGCCCTTTCTTTCACAAGACATTTAGCTAGAGAACTGATAGCAACACACTGAGCATGCTCAACCTAACAAAGGCTCAGAACTACAGGTCGATGCCATGGTAATTTATGAGGAAACACAGTGGGTAGCAGAGGAAGAAAACTACTTTTCTAACTACTGAACGGTACATATGTGAAATTTATATAATACTAGGTAATTATTAATGATTAATAAAACATAACCGGAATACAACCTATATGTGAATATTCTATGTAATATTTTATACCAAATGAATGATTTTCTGGATATAATTTTTTGAAGTCACTCCTGACCAGAGTATTAAAAGGGGTTGTCCGAGTGTTTAATATTGATAACCTATTCTTAGAGTAGGTCATCAGTATCTGATTGGTAGGGGTTCAACTCCCAGCACCCCCGCTGATCAGCTGTGTGAAGAGGCTGCGACACTCTGGTGAGCTCACCAAGCACAGCGTTGTACATTGTAAAGCGACTGTGCTTGCGACTACTAATGACCTATCCTTATAGTTTCTGTTTACTGGGACATAACTACAAAAGGTTGGGCCCCATCACACATTTTAAAATGCCCCCCACCCCAACTGAATAACTTCCCCTATAGCTGTCACTGTGTTCTGTAGCTATCACTGTTATGGGGGAACTGTAATTGCTGCTATTATGGTCTACTTCTTTAATTTCCATTAGTATAATGTTACTGTAAATGGGTTTTCCAGTTGTCTTTATACTGATGACCTATCCTCTGCATAGAGGATAGGTAATTGTATAGCGTCCATTTTATAGCGGCTGTGCTTGGTATCGCTGCTCAGCCCCATTCTCTTGAATGGGGCTGTGCTGTGCATAGGCCATATGACCGATGAACGTGATGACACATGGCCTAGGGAAAGCTGCGAGAAGGCCGCGGACCTATTGTGAGTGTTGGTGCCTTCTGAAACAGCTGTTTGGACCCCCACCGATCAGATAGTGATGACCTATCCAGAGGATAATTTATCAGTGTAAAACGCCCGGAAAATCCCTTTAAACTAATGCCATAAAGGAGAAGACAACTGGAAACCTTGTCTGGCCAGATATTTCACTTGCAGTGACTAACGGAGGGGGAATACAGCGTAATATGGCAATCATTCAAATAAACAACCACCCATGTAATGCCTGGATTCTGGCTCACAGAGGTGGGTCTCAGCACTCTGTTACATAATATTTGATATGCTACTTGAAATCTATTCCATGTGAAACTTCTGTAGGAGGCTATAAAATTCTGAAATGTGATAAATAACTCGTTCAGGCCATAAATCTCTCAAAATCCAGGAATCCAAAGGCCTGATTCAATTATATATTATATATTCTGTGAAAAGGACAAAAAGACAGGAACTGTATTTGCCGGGAAGCTATAATTGCCTTACATGGAAAATAGCTGTTATGTGTGATCAAATTTAGCAAAAATGTGTTAGCTAAAGTTTAGGTAACTGAAAGACGCATTGACTCATTGAGAGAGCGTCCCTGGCATCGTATAAAGTAAATATGCTACAGTCTATTCATGGCGGCAAAACACTAGCTTGGGGATCCTGTACTAGGTCAGGTGTACACAGATCACTATTAAAGAGGACCTGTTACCTCTCGTGACATCTCTGTTGTAGTAACTATTTGCATTCCCCTTGTAATAACAATTCTGGAGCATCTTTTCTTACAGTATATCTGTATAGTTTGTAAGTTATCTATTATTTCTTTTATAAGTTTATGAATTAATTACCATCAATAAAGCAATAAAGGTCCATCAGGGTGTTATCATTTGGGGAGAGTGGGGGTTCCCTGCACAGTCTGACACTGGCAGAAGTGATTGGATAGTGTTAGACTGTGCAAGGAAGCCCCCACCCCCAAATGATTAAGTGAGGGTCTGTTCTCAGGATAGGACATCACAAGCTGATCGGTGGGGTTCCGACACACCACACTCCCGGCGATCAACTTTGGTTTGTAAAGTTAGACAAAAGCATCTAACATGACTTAAAGGGGTTGTCCGGGTTCAGAGCTGAACCCGGACATACCCTTAAATTCACACAGGCAGCCCGCCTGATGTTAGCATCGGAGCATCTCATGCTCCGATGCCCTCCCTTGCAGGGCTCTTCTGTTTACAATAACACACTGCTGGGCGGAAGCTTCCGCCCGGCAGTGTGTTCAGTGACGCCACCGGCTGTAATGGGCCGGCTTTAGCGCTGCCCTAGCCGCTTTACTGCCAGGGCCCGGTTCGTCACTGGAACCGGGCAAAATGCCTTTGCCCTGCTCTAATTAGCGCAGGGCAAAGGAGGGCATCGGAGCATAGGATGCTCCGATGCTAACATTAGGCAGGCTGCCTGGGTGAAATTAAAGGTATGTCCGGATTCAGACAACCCCTTTTAAGATACACCATATGTGGATGCAGATCTATTACATATTACCTGGGGTTTCGCCACAAATCCAGCTCAAATTTGATTTGGAAATACATTTTGACCTCAGCTTGCTTATTTTGAGACTGGGTTCCTTTCTCCTCCTATATATAAAAGGGATTTGATTGCCAGATTACTCTTGTTGGCAAGTCATCTAATTGTTGAAAAGGGGCATCTTCTCATTCCATAAGCTGCGAAGCACGGGTTAGGCTAGCTAAACAAATGTACAATTATAAACGATCAGGTAATCAGCTACCGTTAAAGTAATGGACAAAACTTTTTGTTTCAAATTTTAAGAATGGTTTGAATGATGATGGCATATATATTTTTATTTTTGTCTAGGGTGTGGGGATAATGAGGGTAATTTGTATTCTGTCTGGGGTGTGGGGGGAATTGGTGGGAGGGATGGTGGTAACTACAGTGAGCAACACACTATATGTGCAGTATCTGGTCTCTTGAACATAGATGCACAACTGCATAGGTAGGAAAAGAGCAGGACCTGCCCGACTGGAGACCACCTTGGTGCTGGGTAGGTGGGCACAGATGTGTTTTGATCAAAATATATTGGCTGAGAGTCTCAGATTTTATCATTAGAGTGAGGGCTTAGTCCATGTATTATATTTGCATCTATTGTTCTAGTGCATTATTTTCTGTAACTACATTGATGCTTAAAAGTTTGTTAACACTTCAGAATTTTCTTTCTTTTTGTTTGCATAAATTTCACCTAAAGCTGCATCAGATTTTCACAAAGGTAGATAAAGATGATCAAATCAAACAAATGAGTCAAAAATAGAATTGGTCATTAATTTGGCCTCCCAACTAGCACTCTTGCACCCCTCCAATCCATTCTCAACTCTGCTGCCTGACTAGTCCACCTCTCCCCCGTTAGTCTTCTGTGTCTTCTCTCTGCCAATTCCTTCACTGGCTCTCCATTCCCCAGACAATCCAGTACAAAACACTAAGACATACAAGGCAACCTGTACCTTCCATACATATGTGACCTGATCTTCAGGTACCTTTCCACAGATAATTTCTGATCTTCACAAGGCCTGCCTCTCTTTACTATCCAGAATCCTGCAACACCTACTTGTATCTTCTATATCCTCCTTCTTCTACTCTTGCTTTCTAAAACGTAACATTGAGAAAACTAAATTTATCATCTTTCACCCATCTCCCAGAGCCCCCACCCCAAAAGACCTATCACAGTCAATGGCTGTACACTCTCCAAGGGTCAACCAAGTCCGCTGCCTTGGGGTAAGCTTTGATTCTGCTCTGCCCTTCAAACTGCACATCCAAGCCTTTTCCATCTCCTGATGCCTCCAACTCAAAAATTTCTCTTAGATCCACACATTTCTCAACCAGAAATCTGCAAAAATGCTTGTACACGACCTCATCATCTCCCGCCTAGACTACTGTAACATCCTCCTCTGTGGCCTTCTATCTAGCACTCTCGCACCACTCCAATCTATCCTCAACTCTGTGGCCCGACTCCAACTAAAGATCAACTGGACAAGCCAAAAGGATATTTGAATAATATTTTGTGCACATATGAAACCAGAAAAAAAAATCTGTCAGTTTAAATGACAAGCGTTATGTTTGGAGAAAGGAAAATACTGCATTACAGCATAATAACCTAATCACATATGTGAAACGGGGTACTATCATGGCTTTGGCCTGTTTTGCTGTATCTGGGCCAGGACAGCTTGCCATCTTTGAAGGAACAATGAATTCTGAATTATAGCAGCGAATTCTAAAGTTAAATGTCAAGAAATCTGTCCATGTGCCGAGAGAATGTTGGTAATGGAGCAAAACAACAACCCTAGGCACACATGTATTTCTACCAAAGAATGGCTGAAGATCAATAATGTTAAAGTTTTGGAATAGCCAAGTCAAAGTCTTGACCTTAAAGGACCTGATGAAGGAGGAAGTAATACATCCAAAAACATGCTGGAAGACGCATACCACTGCTATCTACCCCTTGAGTGATGTCACGCCTGGTGAACCCGTTTGATCTTTGGATTCTCAAGCGTATGAGTTGGGAGGCCGCCTGGAGGTTCCCGGTCATCTGTGGATCAGTGTTGTTTGCTACTCCATTTCAGCTGGAAACATTCATCACAATACAAATTTACCATTTTCCAAGGCTTTGTTATTCCTCAATGTGATGAGATCCCAGGCACTTTCCTTTAATCCACACGCTCCAGTCTGATAGGCAGTATATGGTTTCGAGCTATTAGCTAAGTGCAGTGTGGAAATACATTTAACCATTGATTTTGGATCATTTTCCTTAATAAAAAAATTACCAAATCTAATATTTTTGACTCATTTGTTTGATCTGATTATCTTTATCTACTTTTAGGACTTGTGTGAAAATCTGATGTAGCTGAATGGTTGACACACTTTCAAGCCCCACTATATATTTGTATTTTTGTCTGGGGGGGAGGGGTGGGACGGATACTGGAATATATATTTGTATTTTTGTCTGAGGTGTAGGTGGAAGGATGGTTTTATATATATATATATACATATATATATATATATATATATATATATATATATATATATATTTGGGTGTGGGTGAAGGGGGGAAGCGCTGATTGTATGTATATATTTATATTTTGTCTGGGTTGTAATGATTTGTATTTGTGTAAAAAATACATTAATATTACTATTCATAATAATAAAGATGCACCACATTCATCATACAGTGTGAGTCACCTTAATAAATTTGGCACATCTTCAAACTTCTTGGTCCAATTTTATACTGTCTATATCTTAGAGAGGATTAGTAAATCTGCCCCAAAGAATAAGTGAAGGCAAAGCCACCCATATATAACATCGACTGTCTAGACTATAATTACTATTAAACTATGGAAAAAAAACGTACTCCTTCCAAAGAAAGCTGACAACTTGGTTCCCACTGAAATCCATAAGTTCAATATCTGATGCATAACAGGAATGATCGGATAACGTTGTATACATATATATGATGTTTATTATAACAAATATTTTATAGTAAAAATGTAGAAAACTGTACAATTATATGTTCATGGACATGAATGTGTACACTGATGACGTGGCCCCAAGGGGCCTCAAAAGATTATACCTTCACTGCCAATTCAATGTTAGAAGTCAACAGGCCATGCTGCAAACCAGTCATCTGCTATTTGTTTCTGGTAGACCTACATGTGCTAGACAGCGTCTGCTTCATGATGACACTGCTTTACTATGAGCTGCCTGCTACTCTCCACAAGGCTGGTGGATGACTTGTAAAGAGAATTAACAGTATTTGTCAAGACAAGCAGTGCATATGGAGGATGATTTCTAGAGGTAGTCTCATGAAGACAGCCAGGGGCGGACACAGACAGCAGAGGGCCCTTGTGCAAGGAATGTGTTTGGGGCCCCCCCCCCCGCCGTTCCCAAACCAAATTCTCAACCTAACCTATGGTGTCCTAACATTACATACAGCAATACAAAACATACAGGGTAAGGCTACTTTCACACCTGCAGCACTACGCTCCGGCCACCTGATTTGGCAGAGAATGCAAGAAATTGGCCGGACACAGACTCAGTCATGCAGAGGTTTGTGTCCTGCTGATTCTCTGCATTTTTGCCAAATTGTGGCCGGATCTCTGCCTGACCCCATTATAGTTAATGGGGCCGGCGGGCATTCTGTCTGCATCCAGCAGTGCCAGAGCCGGTGAATTCCAGAAGGCTGTTCTCTGCTGGACCAGCCTGCCAGAATCACCAACTCAGATGTGAAAGTAGCCTAATACAGGTCCACATACCTCCTACATCCAGTGACGTCTTCTTAGATGTAGATGTTCTCTTTCCTCATCTTTTCCTTTCAGACCAGACTGCCATGATGATTTCTTCCAGCCATCTCTTCTCTCTGTGGAGTTTGACAAATAGACATCTTAGATTCCTACTTTTCTATCATTCTTCCACCTTCTTGAACTCCTCATCCTGCCACTCCCCAATACTGTGCCCGCTGTGCTCCCCAAAACTATACTGCAGAAACAGTCCCCCTCAAATACTACCGCCTTCAGTAATTAAAATAACTGCACCCAGGAAAGTGTCCCTGACACTAAATTATAACCAAAATGTTCCCCAAAAATAACTGTGCTAAGCTGATAGTAATAGTCCCAACATAGAAATAATTAGTGCCCCCGGCCAGCCAATGTCCCCATAGTGCCCTCATAATGTGCCAATGCCCCCTACTATGTACCCAAAAAACCCTCTTAGTGCCCCTATACAATGACCCCAATAGTGCTCCTCTCCCCCCCTTCTCCATAGTGCCCCCATGTCTGCCAGAATATAAGATAGGGCCCCCATAGTGATCCTCGCCCTCTATAGTGCCAGTATATATTATAGGGCCCCCATAGTCGTCCTCCTCCTCCAGAGTGCCCCCCATAATGCTCCCCTCCATAGTGGCCCCCATAGTGCTCCTCCTCCATAGTGGCCCCCATAGTGCTCCTCCCCCATAGTGCTCCCCCTCCATAGTGGCCCCCCATAGTGCTCCCCCTCCATAGTGGCCCCCCAGTGCTCCCCTCCATAGTGGCCCCCATAGTGCTCCTCCTCCATAGTAGCCCCCATAGTGTTCATTCTCCATAGTGGCCCCCCATAGTGCTCCTCCTCCATAGTGGCCCCCCATAGTGCTCCTCCTCCATAGTAGCCCCCATAGTTTTCCTTCTCCATAGTGGCCCCCCATAGTGCTCCTCCTCCATAGTGGCCCCCCATAGTGCTCCTCCTCCATAGTGGCCCCCATAGTGCTCCTCCTCCATAGTGGCCCCCATAGTGTTCCTTCTCCATTGTGCTCCCCCTCCAAAGTGGCCCCCATAGTGCCTCTCCTCCATAGTGCTCCTCCCCCATAGTGCCCCCACTGAGTGCCAACTTAAATAAAAAAAAATTAACAGTTATACTTACCTCCTTGCCTCTGTCAGCCGACGCGATGCAGGCCTCTTCCGGCCTGTGTCCCGCGCTGTACGGCTCAGGCGGCGCGATGACGTCATCGCGCCGCCTGTGCCGGCCTCTGATAGGCTACAGGCCTAGTGCCTGCAGCCTATCAGAGGAACGGGGAAGGGACACGCCTCTCCCTCCCTTGCCCCGCATTATCCATCTGTATCGCCGTCCTAAGGACGGCGATACAGATGAATATAGAGATGAGCGCTTCCAAAATGGAAGCGCTCATCTCTACCTGCCGCCGGGAAGAAAGGGCCCCCCTCCGGTCCCGGGCCCCGGTGCAGCCGAACCGGCTGCACCGCGGTATGTCCGCCCCTGAAGACAGCCCCTTCTACAGCACTGACCATTCATCTGAATGTATAGAAACAGATGGCTGCTGCACAGCTTCTAATAAATCTAAATCTATATTAAAGGGGTATTCTGGTAATGCGAAGGTCAATTTATGTTAAACTGTTTTGCAATATAATAAAGTCTAAAATAATGTTGTGCCTGGTTTTCCGAAAAACAAAACAAAACCCTCGTAGCCCACCCTGGATAATGTTCATCCTGTGTAGCGTCCTGTAATTTGCTGGTCGACCATGCGCTGTTCTTTCTTCTTCTGCCTGATGTTTTCTTGGCAAGCCAATGTGAATGCAATCCTTCTGGGAAGATAGAGATGTGGGCGTCATGAAGCTCTGCTGGCAGAGACTCATGAACACGTACAAGGCAGGGCGAACATACCACCTGGGCAGCATGTTCAGCTGCACAGGGGCCCATGGAGGGAGGGGGGGGGCCCTTCCCAGTGCCAGGACAGGTGTGGGGGATGGGGCCCTGATTAGGACTTACTATGATCTAGAAGACTGGTGGGAAAGGACTGGTGTTATTTACTTGGGACTGCATGGTATAGAAGACTGGAGGGAGAGGAGTGATGTTATTTACATGGGACTGCATGGTGTAGAAGACTGGAGGGAGAGGAGTGATGTTATTTACATGGGACTGCATGGTGTAGAAGACTGGAGGGAGAGGAGTGATGTTATTTACATGGGACTGCATGGTGTAGAAGACTTTAAGGAAAAGAGGTTATTTACATGGGACTGTATCATATAGAAGACTGGAGGGAGAGTAGAGATATTTACATGGGACTGTATCATATAGAAGACTGGAGGGAGAGGACATGCATTATAATTTATGGGGGCACTACAGAGAAGATTATAACTCTAGGGGGTATGGCAGGAGGAATTATAATTACAGGGGGCACTGCAGGGAACATTATAAATACTGTGGGCAGTGGCGGGCATTACTACTGAGGGCTCCATAAGAGTGCCTTATAGATTGGCCTTATTTCTATTTGGGTGCCCTATAGGGGGTCCCTATTAGTACTGAGGGCACTGTAGGGAGTCTTATTACCACTGGGGGTACTATGAGGAGTGGGGACTTCCACCTAGCAGTGAGCTTGGTGACGTCACCGGCAATAATGGACATGCTTTAGCGCCGGCCTAGCCTGTAAAGCCGCCCCCAGTGACGTCTCCGCCTAGCAGTGTAAAAATGTAAACAAAACAGCCCAGGGCAAGGGAGAGCGTCGTAGCATGAAATATCAGACAACCGGAATAACCCTTTAATTTTACATTAATAAACTACAGCATGGGGTTTCAATCCTCTGTATTTTAAATCACGTGTTGGAAATGTTGAATGGAATATCAATATAGATTTTTTTTCTATGGATTGAACTTGCATGTGAGCAAGACTCCATCTTGAGCAGGTATGCATGCATCTGGAGGTTTATGGGAAGTTGTGAGCTTTTAGTATCATTATTGGTTTTTTTGGAACCATTCATTTGAATGACTGGCAATGGAAATCTGCAGTTGGCTTCAATTTATAATGGCATTGTCTTTAAAGAATCACCCATAAGCTACATGACATCATCAGTTGGCAATTTCCAAGACAGCAGCATGCACTGTTACACCAGTGGTAGATACTGCTGTATAACAGACTGCACATGAGTGCAAGGGCGCTGCTGCCACACTATGGATTCAAATATTGATGGCCTATTCTCAGGACATGTCATCGATACCTGATCAGTGGGGGTCGACTCCAGGCACCCCTGCCAATCGAGCTGTTTGAAGAGGCTATGGCGCTCTGGCCGCACTGCAACCTCTTCCTTACTCCGGTTTTGTTACGATCATTGGTAACATGGCCTGGGCGCTGCTTAGTCCCATTCAACTGAATGGGCCTAGACTGCAATACCAAGCGGAGCTATTACACAATGTTCGGCACTGTGCTTGGTATGCTGTGAGGAAACGGCGGCGCTCCGGCTCCTCTTCAAACAGACGATTGGCGTGCCGAATGTTGGACTCCCCCGAAGATATTCATGACTTATCCTTAGGATAGGCCATCAATATAGGAGTCCTGGAAAAACCTTTAAATCTACCTGTGTGTGCTACATATGAAAATACGGATGTCCCCACTGAAATATATGGCAGGTCTTTTTGCGATCTAGGTGATACGGTGGGCAGGTCTTTTTACGATCTAGGTGATACAGAGGGCATATAAAATGGAGTGTGGTTAGAATTATGACTAAACTAAACTCATCAGCAAGAACATGTTCTTGTGAAGTTCGAGAGCGTTTTGCTGAAGTAATGTTTAGACAGATGAACGTTCATTAGCGATCATTTGGCAGTCTAATACTGCCGCCGACTGCCCAATGAACCAGCAAACGCTCGTTCATTGGGCAATTGTGATTTTTGAGAATGCTTAAAAATCATTGTTTGCCGTCAGCAGATCTTGATGTCTAATTACGATCTGCCACCGGGAAACCACTATACAGCATGGTGATGAGCGATGACATAGTGATCGCTCCTCCCGATGCTGCGGAGGAGATCGCTGCATGTAATAGCAGTGGTCTCCTCCACTAGCTAGCAGGTGATAGCTGGGAAGGAACGCTTCCGACAATCGCTTGCCCAATCGGCCTGTGTAATACAGGCTTAAGAAATTTGGCTTTCAAGGAGACCTGTGCTACCCACACAATGATGTCAGTAATGAAATGGGGACATAAGGGACAGATTTGGCCACACTGACAATTCCCGACAAAGGAAAGGACTCAGGTTACCTATTCTTTATCCCAACCATCTGCCATCAGTCACTCTGTGAATGCACCATTGTCCCCGAGGTAATATGCCTAATGATAACAGAACATCACTCACTACTACCCTACAGATCACCAAATATGAAGACTTCACAGCTATAGTTCTATCACAGGACGATAAAATGACAGGTGCAAAGTGTTTACCTTTCTACGTCAGCCATCATACAGCGCACTTCATAGTTTACCTAGGCAGGAGATATCTGCTTCAGCCATGTTTAACAAGACAACACAATGGGGTGAAAGGGGGATTAATACAATTAGGCCTATATATAATTGTGTTCTAATGACACGACGTCATTCCGGATTCTGAGTCATGCAAGCGCCCTTGTTTGTCCTGCAAGCATCTGTTCTCTGCTCCCTTTAAAGAGGACCTGTCACCATGCAGTGCAGTCTGCAGGCAGCATGTTATAGAGCAGGAGGAGCTGAGCAGATTGATGTAGAGCTTTCTGGGAAAAGATTCAGCACAATAATACACTAACCTGACCAATTTCTGTACAATCAGACCAATAGTTGGCGTGTATAACATACGATCTTTGTGTAATAGGCCATCTGCCCAATGATTGGTCAGAAATCTGTCAGATAACCTGTTGGTGTAATACAGCCCTAAGTGTATATACAGAGATAGCTGTTCACGGGGCTGTCTTAAAGGGGTTGTCTCACCTTGAACATTGGTGGCATATTGTTGACCAGTCTGAAGAAGCTCATTTTTGGCCCCAACAAAGCTTAAAGCGAAGTGGTCTTCTTTCCTGACATGTCTGCTTTAGTAGCTACTTGCCTTCCCCATATAATAACAATTCTGAAGCATCTTTTCATTTAAGGCTATGTTGTGCCATCCCTCTATTACTCCTACTATAAATTTTAAAATGAATTGCAGCAGTCTGCAGTGAAGATCCAACTGGGTGTTACTAGCTGGGGTATATACCTGCACGGGCTGACACTATCCCTTCAGTGCTGCTAGTGCAGGGACACAACCTCACCTAGTAACTCCCAGATCCTTTACTGCAGACTGTTAGCAATTCATTCATAACTTGTAGCAGAAATAATAAAGGAATGGCGCAACATACAGACATAAGAATAGATGCTCCAGAATTGTTATTACATGGAGAATGCCGGTAGTTACTAAAACAGACATGTCAGGAGGTGAGACAGCTCTTCTTTAAGGGCTCATGCACATAAACGTACTTTTTTCTGTCTCTGTTCTGTTTTTTGTTTTTTTTGCAGCCAATATGCGGAATAATTCACTTTAATGCAAAAAAAACTCCCCAAAAAACGGAAATTACTCTGTGTGCATTCCGTGTCCACATGTCCGCATGGCTGTTCTGCAAAAAATAGAACGTCCTGTTATTGTCCATATTATAGACAAGGATAGGACTGTTCTCTTAGGGGCCGGTCCTTCCATTCAGCAAAAAGCTGAATGCACAAAGCGCGGATCCGCAATTTGTGGACAACAAAACATCCAACAGTCGTGTAGGTGAGCCTGACCTAGTACAGGCTAGTGTTGCCGCCATGAATAGACTGTAGCAAATTTCCTTTATATGATGCCAGGGACGCTCTCTCAGTTAGTCAATGTGTCTTTCAGTTACCTAAACTTTAGCTCATACATTACTTCTACATCTTTCGGTACTTTACACCATGATAATACATTTGCTAAATTTGATCACTCATAACAGCAATTTTCCATTTAAGGCTATTATAATATATACTATTAGGCATCACCAGCGAAGATTTCTTTTTTAATAAAAGTGCTGCACAACGGAGGGCTGTTTTATTTCTTTAGCTTTTTTTTTTTTTTTATATTTAACAGCATTTATTACAAGTCATTAATATCCATTATAGGATTTTTTCCATTTTTAAGTGTACTGTAACTAAAAGTGTAATTGTAAGCATTCTGGAATTTACACTCAGGCTGCAGGCCCAGTTTTACAGAACCCTGTTACCTTGAGAATACAATGACACATGGGTACAATACAACTGTCTGAATAAAACCTAGATATGTGGTCAACCCCTTTTTATTTTCTAAGCAGGTTCCATCTGTGGCTTGGCATTTTATCCACTCATCATTCATTGTTATATTATAGCTCTGTAAACATTAATATATCTCACTGTGTATTAAAACCTCTCCTGATCAATCTCATGAGCGTGTATCATATTAAAGACAAAGTAAAGGTCAGAGCTGAAGGCCTTGTGGAATAGACTTGCACTAGCAAGGAAAACAGGGAAATGGCTGGGTTACTAAATACTCTCAATATCATAGCTTCAGATCAGATCATGCACTCTAAGATTTACAGTGTAACTGTCATATTGTTTTTTTATTTGTGTAATGTATAGGGGCAGTGATACTGACCATTTTTGTAATATACTTTAATTACTGAAATCGTACATTTCTACTAGAAAAATAGCTCTAAATGGCCCATTTTCAGCCTTAGCAACGCTCCTCTGTCTTCTGTTTACATAACAGTGGAGACTTGCTCAACACTGACTGTGTTATGTAAACAGAAGACAGAGGAGCGTTGCTAAGACTGAAAATGGGCCATTTAGAGCTATTTTTCTAGTAGAAATGTATGATTTCAGTAATTAAAGTATATTACAAAAATGGCCAGCATCACTGCCCCTATACATTACACAAATAATAAAAAATATTACAGTTACACTTTAATAAAAGAATAAAATGCATCATTAAAGGGGTTTCCTCAATATCAGAACAGTGGGGTCCAACTACTCACCCCCACCAATCAGCTTTCCAAAGGCATTGGAGCACTGGGAGGAACGCTGCATCCTCTTCATTGTATACCAAGCACAGCGCTGTACAGTAAAGTGGCTGTGCTTGGTACTGTAGCTTGATCCCATTCAGTTGCATGGGACAGAGATGTATAAAAGCCATGAGAGTAATGGACGTGACATCACAGGCCAAGGAAAAGACTGCGGCACCACTCGACCACTGCATAATGACCAAGGTGGAAATGCCCCTTTAAAGGGGTATTCCCATCTCATACAATGGGGGCATATTGCTGGGATATGTCCCCATTGTCTGATAGGCACCTACAAGGAGAATGGGGTGGGGAGAGTTGTGGCTAGAGGACCCTGGATTTCCTGCGGTCCATCCACCACCAAGCGCTGCTCCCCTAGAAGTGAATGGGAGTGCACAGCTCACGCGCGGCCCCTGCTCCCATTCATTTCTATGGGGCACACGGAAATAGCCGAGCCAATTTCGGCGGCCCCACTGAAATGAATAGAGGGCGGCTCCGCATGCGCAGTGCACCCTCCATTCATTTCCCTGCTCCGTTCTTGTAGGTACGGGTTCCAGAGGTGGGCCTTGCACCTATCAGACAATGGGGGCATATCCTAGCGATTTGCCCCCACTGTCTATGCTGGGACAACCCCTTTAATGTACCTTGTCATGCTTCGATAATGAATGAAGAATCTGCAAATCTTGATCATGATAGGTGTCCCAGTGTGTGAATATTCAGAGATGATCAGTTTCAAGGGCTGAAATCATGATCAGAGAGCTTCAGGTATGCTAGCAAAAATGGTCGTAAGGTGCTTTAAGAAAACACAATTGCTAAATGGTCTGATATCAAACCTGCTATCTAGAGACCTAAGTGCTCCAGTAACAGAATTTACAAGACCAGTGGTAAATAGCTAAACAAGCAAGAAATCACGGAATCATATGTATTATTGAAGTGTGTAAAGACACGCGTAGAAATAAGGTTCTTGCTGTTTCTATGGAGCCCAGGCTGTGAGGACGCAAGAGCTTCACGTGATCTCAAGTAATCTCTATCAGCTCTTCAGTACGGCAGAGTGCGGAAACAGAGAAGGGAATGCGTAATATGTATTTTATTCTGCTGTACAGGTAACTTTTCAGTAGCTATTATCACTATCACCACAGACAGAATTACAATGACAAGTAACACCTCTGTATAGATACAGATCCACCATTTACAATAAGTGATATCAGCTTATCGGCTCCCTCCTGACCTATGCACAGGTCACAGAGCAAGCCTAGAAAACTCTCCCATAGAAGTCAATGGGGTCAGCTCCTGTCCATTGTGGAGCTGCTCTCAAAAGTCCTAGTGGCCAGTGTGAAAATGGAGGGGTTATATACATTTTTTTAAATATAGGGACAATAGACAAAATAAAAAATTAAAAACAATTTTATATAAAAATGTGATGTAACCAAAAGGTCATTTTCAGATGACATATTCCCTTTAACTGTTCACACTTGCACTAGAAACCTTCAGGGTAGACAGGGGGTTAGTTCTGAAAGCAAGAACAGTCTTCAAGCAGAGATGACCAAACCCTGACAGAACCCAATATTAAAGAGGCTCTGTCACTAGGTTTTAACCTATGTATTTAAATACATAGGTTAAAACCCCTTGACTTCTACAGTTAGAACATACCTTTATTGCAGAGTACAGCGCAGCGGTTGTGCTGAAAAAAGACCTTTAATCTTTATGTTAATGAGCCTTCGGAGCACCGGGGGGCGGGCTCTTTCTTCCTGAGCACCGCTTCTTCACCGCCCCCCGGGTCCCGAGGCTCTCTCCGATGCCGACGTCCACGCCCCTCTGAAAATTGATTGACAGCGCTAGGCCGTTTGGCCTAGCGCTGAAATCCCGCCGGCGCATGCGCAGAAGCGCTTGCAGTGCCGAACACCGCAAGCGCTTCCATCCTTGTGCGCACGCGCCGTCACTTCGCTGAACCCGGAAGTGACGGCGCGTGCGCACAAGGATGGAAGCGCTTGCGGTGTTCGGCACTGCAAGCGCTTCTGCGCATGCGCCGGCGGGATTTCAGCTGTCAATCAATTTTCAGAGGGGCGTGGACGTCGGCATCGGGGAGAGCCTCGGGACCTGGGGGGCGGTGAAGAAGCGGTGCTCAGGAAGAAAGAGCCCGCCCCCCGGTGCTCCGAAGGCTCATTAACATAAAGTTTAAAGGTCTTTTTTCAGCACAACCGCTGCGCTGTACTCTGCAATACAGGTATGTTCTAACTGTACAAGTTAAGGGGTTTTAACCTATGTATTTAAATACATAGGTTAAAACCTAGTGACAGAGCCGCTTTAAATCACTGGTGGGTTCATGACAACATTGTGAACAGAGCCTTAAAGAAAAAGTTTGGTGACGTTCTGCTGAATATTATAATCACAGACAGTCACTATAGTCCCCAGGTCCCTCCTGGTACAGTGAGTCATGCTGACGCCTTTCTCATTCATTCATAAACCCAATACGCAATGAAATTAGGAAGTCAGTGTGAAAAAACATGGCTGCTCAGAAGAGATAAACATTTCATAAAGTAAGCGGATGTGATTGTACAAAAGAATTATAAAAACACAAAAAAGACCATATGGTCTATGTAGTTTTCCCTTATAGTATTTCCTTTTTCTCTATGTTTATCCCAGGTAGGCTTCACCATATCAGATTTTCCACCATATCTGTTGGACGTTTGTCCAATCATCTACTACTTGTTCCGTAAAAAGTGTTACACAGAAGGAATGGAGTTGTTCTTTAATATGGATATCCACAGATATCTTAGATGCATGTGAGATCATCCTGTAGTATAAAGTCCCTGTATATATAATGCTCTCCTCCCTCATAGTATAATGCCCCTATATATAATGTTCTCCTATCCTGTAGTATAGTTCCCCCATATATATAATGCTTCTCCGTAGTCCTCTGTAGTACAGTGTGCCCATATATATATAATGCTCCCCCTGTAGTCCTCTGTAGTACAGTGCTCCCATATATATAATGGTACCCCCTGTAGTCCTCTGTAGTACAGTGCTCCCATATATATAATGCTCCCCCTGTAGTCCTCTGTAGTACAGTGCTCCCATATATATAATGGCACCCCCTGTAGTCCTCTGTAGTACAGTGCTCCCATATATATAATGCTACCCCCTGTAGTCCTCTGTAGTATAGTGCTCCCATATATATAATGCTACCCCATACCTCCAAGTGTCCCTCTTTTGGAGGGATAGTCCCTCTTTTTGACCCAAGTCCCTCTGTCCCTCTTTGATGCTTAAATGTCCCTCTTTTTGACCTGGAGAATTAATGCATAAATGTGCATTAATACATTTACAAAATTTCTATATGTATGGTTTCTACCTGTATATTAGACTATAACTTCATTATTTGGTGCAATTTGGACCTTAAAATATCTATAATCTGATGATTTATGTGCTAATATATATATATATATAGACATTGAAGCGCAAGAAAAAAAAAGGCCACAGGGGCTTCAGTAATTATGATTTGGGCGGAGTTAGAGGCGTGGCCTAGTATTAAAAAACTGCCATGATGCGCCCCACACATATTGTCCCTCTTTGCAATTTTCAAAAGTTGGGAGGTATGCTACCCCCTGTAGTCCCCTGCAATATAGTGCCCCCATATATAAAATGCTCTGCCCCTCTAGTATAATGCCCCTGTATATATAATGCTCTCCTCCCTCATGGTATAATGCCCCCATATATAATGCTCTCCTCCCTCATAGTATAATGCCCCCATATATAATGCTCTCCTCCCTCACAGTATAATGCCCCCATATATAATGCTCTCCTCCCTCATAGTAGAATGCCCCTGTATATACAATGCTCTCCCACCCTGTAGTATAGTGAATTATATGTATAATGCTCCCCCCGTAGTCCTCTGTAGTTCAGTGCGTCCATATATATAATGCTACTCCCTGTAGTCCCCTATAATATGATGCCCCATATATAAAATGATCTGCCCCTCTAGTATAATGCCCCTGTATATATAATGCTCTCCTCCCTCATAGTATAATGCCCCTATAGTATAATGCTCTCATATATAATGTTCTTGTCACGCTACGGTGTGGGAGGGGAAACTCCACACCGAGCATACACCGATACACTATGGTGAGATGAAAACCGATCAGCAGGCAAGAAGCCAGTGGCAAGGAAAACCACTGAACCAAGTGCACCGGAAACACCAGAAACCAAACCCAGAGGGCAGAAACCCAGTGAGCCCCGTTCTTCACAGAGCCCCAGATGGTAGGGATGCACTTATCCAGAACTCACTGACTGCACCTCCAGGATGGTCCCGGTGCACCTGGCAACTTACCTGCTGATACTGCTGATAGAAGCACCAGCAGTCCACACACCCAAGACTGGAGCCCAGGCACATGCACTGGAACCCGAACACCTAACAGGACTCAGTACACACAACACACCCAGAAACCAGCTCACCGGCAACAACTCACAGTATCGCTGTTCCCCCTCCGGGGAACCCTGGAGCTCTCTCACCGAAGGCACATACATACAGGAAATGTCTGGACTCCATGTCAGAAGACACATGGCAGTCACAGACCAAACACCCACCCGTACATATACCACATAACCAGGATAAGGGAAGGGGATGGGAAGACCTCGATGACATATTAAGTGGCCACAAGGACTGGGCAGATGGAATCCCAGGAAAGGTGCATAGCTCCAGCACCAACGGAGGCTGGAGCACAACTAACCCACCAGGCTAGCAACAACAGAATAAAAGCACCTAGTGACCACACCCAGGTCAATATGTTAACCCCATGAGAACCAGACAGGGAAGGAGGGAAGTATGCAATAAGGTAACATACCAGCAACCAAAACTACACGTTGCCCCTGGCAACCACGGCCTACTACCGCAGCCAGAATGCCAGGACACAAACATGAGCAACATGGAAGCCGTGTCACGGAACCAAACGGTACGTGACAGTTCTCCTCCCTCATAGTATAATGCTCACATATATAATGCTCTCCTCCCTCATAGTAGAATGCTCCCGTATATACAATGCTCTCCCACCCTGTAGTATAGTGCATTATATATATAATGCTCCCCCGTAGTCCTCTGTAGTACAGTGCGAGCATATATATATATATATAATATAGTGCCCCATATATAAAATGCTCTGCCCCTCTAGTATAATGCCCCTGTATACATAATGCTCTCCTCCCTCATAGTATAATGCCCCCATATATATAATGCTCTCCCACCCTGTAGTATGGTGCCCCCATATATGTAATGCTCTCCCACCCTGTAGTAGAGTGCCCCCATATATATAATGCTCCCCCCGTAGTCATCTGTAGTACAGTGCGCCCATATTTATATAATGCTACCCCCTGTAGTATAGTGCCCCCTGTATATTTAAAAGAAAACAAAATACTAACCTGTGTCCTGTTCTCTGCCACTGTCTGCTATGCATGCCACAGGGTTATTCCCGCCTGTGGCCTAAATTGCCTCGTCCTGATGCAGGCGGTTGCAAAGACATCACAATGACCTCCTGCACTGTGTCACGGGTGGTACAATGACATGTCATGACCACATCACTGAGCCACCCATGACCTGATGCAGGAGGTTGCAATGATATCATAACGACCACCTGCGCCGTTCTACTGCCTCATAGGTTTCAGGCTTAGTGGCCTGAGGTCTATGAGGCTAAATGGTGGGGATGGGAGTGTGCCGTTGTAAACTGCCCCCCTACCCAGAAGCAGGTGAGTAGCCACCTGAGGAGAGATTCTCATGTCGTCTCATTGCAGAAGAGGGTCTGAGTGTAGGAACCCAGTTGTTCAGGTAGTGGGGATAGGCGATCAGAAGTAAAATCCTGGACAACCCCTTTAAAACGTTACAATATAAAATTGCTATATAAGGAGGGCAGAAGACGTGGAATGACGCCTGCCAAAGATTTCCGCATTATTAACTGAAAGCCAAGACGTCCTAGTTCCAGACATCACTGGCTTTTAATCATTACATACAGCTTTCCATTAGTAATAATACATGACTGGATTACTTGGGTATTTCTTCAGACAGATGAATGTGCTAATAAAGGCAGTGGTGCCTCACAAAATAATTTCTGTGACAAAATATCCAGAATGTAATGTATGCATCATAAAAACACTGATATAGCAACATGTACACCAATGCCAAAGTTTACAAGTCAAGCGCAACAACCCCATACTAATCACAGCAATCTGAGATAATTCCAGTCAAATGACAGGATGACTGATAGCGAAAAGACTAACTGAAGCTTTCATGTCAGCTAGAAGTGGCCACAGAGACCGAGCCACAGAGACAGCCACAGAGACAGAGTCACAGAGAAAGCCACAGAGACAGAGCCACAAAGACAGAGCCACAGAGACAGACCCTGAACACAGCTCTAGGCTCCATAGCCAAGGATGGAAATCCAGGACCTCGGAGAGCTCCAGAAAACGCCCATAGACTGAGAGCACAGCCAGACTGACATAATGCCGAGCCTTCCTAGAAATAAGTGCAATCATCGCATCCGACAAATCGTTCTCATGTCAAATAAAATTAACCCCCTCTGGCAGAAAGCACTTTACCTTGTCATTTAAGTATAAAGCTTAATAACCACTTCCACGCCACACGGGGAAACGCTTTCCAGTAAAAAATGACTCTGGAGTCAGGAAAACAGCACTTCTTACTCATCAGGATCCAGTAGGCAAGTGTGCAATTAACTGTGTAGCCACCAAATGACATATCTGGCTAGCTGAATAGTATATTGTACGTCACCAGACTGCTGAGCGCCCCTCGCCACCTGTTACTTGTAGATGATCACATTTACTCACAAGAAAACCCGTCTTCTAAACCATCCCAGTGACTACAAGCAACCTGGACTTTTATATGTCATTTATACCAATAATAATGTTTATAATAGTGATCAACAATATACTAATTACATGATATCTATTATCTATCTATTTATAAATACTGTTATAGGAAAATATGGTGTCCAGCCAAAGCTTTAGTCCTAGACCACTCAAATATGATATAGCAGTGACATTCACCCATTGAGTGGCCAGAAGCCATTTGCCCTTGTTAGCATATCAAAGACAGGAAGGGCACATGGCTCTTGGCCAACAGATTGGGAAGAGATTTGGGTGGTCATGGGGTGGAGTCGATGGTGGGGGCTGGGACACAGGAAGATATATGCTTTGGAAAACTTGGGATCTCTCTCTTCCTTCCTGCCACCACCTGGAACAACAGCTCTTCTGGAGCAAGCTTAAGGTATATGTGTGTATGTATATAAGTATAATATCCCAGTAGACTTTATATGTGTACATATAGATAGTGGTAGTACCAGTAGATTCTGTTTATGCATGAGTCTCTATATGTACATGTACTAATAGTCAGGTACTGGATGTGAGTTGGGTAGCAGTATTGATCCAGTAGACGGTATATTGGTGGACTCTGGATATACTGTATATACATACACATTATTAGCCACATTGCTTAGCATCCAGGGGAGGGCAGGAACGAGGTGGCTATGTGTGGTGGTGTCCTCTATGTACTGTGTTATTTGTAGTGTCGGTATCTTTGTATAATGTCCATTGCTTTGTCATCTCTATGTTATTAGTAAAGTATTTTTATATATAAGTATCTGCGAGGGTTGTATGTTACTCCTGGTGTGTATGAAGGACTGGAGGAGTGTATATAATACACTGAATAAACGGGTTATATAAGAAACAAAGACAACAGTCTAGGAACAGAAGAAAAGGGAAGGAAGTGGAGATAAATATAAATCTCCAATTTCCAATAAGCAGAAATTCCCTCTTTCAATGGCGAGCCAGCCCAAAAATGTACTAATTGATCTCTATTAGGATATACTGTTGAAATTGCTGTTATACTGTGAATTTAGTTTTTTTTGTTGACCTGGGAGATTCGGACAGGTAGCTCAATTTCACTGGGTCCTAGTGTGAGTTCAATTAATTACAGAGAACCTATTTAAGTGACGTTCCTAGGATGCTGACTGTTTCCTTTGTTTCACATTATAACCTGTGAGGTGTTCGTTTTTGTTTTGTATTTTTTGTCTTTTTTCATTTTTTTTTTCCAGTCCTTCAGTAGAGTCCTGCTGGTTGGTAAAAGAGGCTTTCTTAGACCCAAGCAGCAGAGTACAGGAGTAACACAGATCGCAGGGATAACCATGAGTGACAAAGGCAGGACATGGGACTTTTCAAAAGTTAAGTAGATACAGTACGTTTAACCCTATATTGCCTAAAACAAATGACTCTGTGCAATTGTTATGGGAATCTCTGATAGATCAAGCAGATTCCTATGACAAGCTGCACATTGCTAAGCGTGGTGTTTTAAAACAAACGTCCAAGAGACTTCACATGCTTGCTAAGCTGATGTGCATATTTGACGATGCCATTAGCAAGATGGAGAAGCTGGACAATGTGAAGAGACAAAGGCCATTGCAAATTTGCATTGTTGTTGTTGTACAGAAGCGGTTAAACAGGTTTCTAGTCTAGAAACACAACTTAAAGACAAAGATGAGATACTTGTACAAAAGGACACCCAGATCAGCACGCTGCAGACTCAGCTAGCTGAGAAGGAAAAAATATTATACAGATGTTGATAAAGTGTTTATACAGATGTATATGGAGATAACTGCTCATAAGGAAAAGGCAGCCTCTACAGAGGTGATGATTGCTGACCTGAAGAGCGAGTTATCAAAGAGGGATGAGGCCTATAGCTAATATGCAGAAGACCCATAACCGATCTCTCACATCTCAAAGATTTGCACTCAAAACAAATGTGTGTTTTGAGTGCAAACAGGGGGATAGATGAGAGTGAGACGGCTCCTGTAGCTGCCTCAGATCAGATGGATACCACTCCAATAGCTGCCACTAGTGCTGCCAGTGACACAGTTTGTGGATTAGGAAGTGGCACGGTACATGTACAGACCACTTCCAGCTCACAAATGTGTCACAGCAATACGGCAGAATTGCGCTCTTTCCATAACATGGAGAGGATGCAATTTCTGCTAAAGATATGTAAACTGATTCCTACATATGATCCAGATGCAGATCCTTTCACTTCCTGTGATATTTTTGAGGGACATTGCAAGAAACTATCTGTCCCTCCAGAATATCGCATGGAACTGTTTAAGCTTTGGTTGCCTACACATCTTTATCAAAGATATGAAGGTCATAGGGAAAATTGCCCCCAGGAATGGCATATTTCATGATGAGGAAGACAGACTCCTCCATCCTCATGAAATTGGTAACAGGATATACAGATGTTACCCCAGAAGTCCTCAGTAACTTCAGGCCTACCAATCCATGATGAGCCCTTGTCTCTTTGGTGGAAGGTTTGAAGCTATGTATAGGACGGTGACAAAGGATCATAATGTAGGAGCCCCACAAGTCATGATACGTATGTTTGTGGACAAGTTTACATATCTTGATACTGCGATTCGTTTGAGTGTAGCTAAGGAGACATCTCTGATTGAGGCAGCAATGGTAATAGAGCAGGTCAGGCAGGATTTGCTAAAGGATCACAAATCCATAACAGTCAGGAAGAAGGTAGCATTCATAAGAAAATGCAAGATGGCTGCACATTAAAAGGTTATGGCAGCCAACAAAATATCTGTATATTCTAGTGCTCTTCAACGAAGAAAGTGGGAGAATTACGATGTTTCCATTGTCTGGCAATATGGACATATAAAAAGACTCTGTCAACAGAGATGTTAGGGCGGGGTGGCTTTCCACAAGAGACAGAGACCTGTTTCATTTGTGAGTCAACAGGCTACATATGAAACAGGGCTACAAAATAGCTCCTCTACAACAGATATCCCTACGGGGAATCTGTTGTAATAGATTTGTGGTGGGGATCCCTAAAGATCTCAGGGGTACCCCATATAGTGGCCAGAGCCTGCAATCAATGTAAACCTAAAATAGCCCCCAGTGTATGGAGACATGGTCACCAACGCAGGGGGAGGGATTAGGTTTACTGTTGCAGAACCTTTTGTTTCTTGGTTTTCTGTAATGTAAATGTGATATAGTTTGTGTCTTTTATCCCTAAACACAGGTGTCTGTTGGGGGAGCTGCTAGGCATTTATGGCTTTCTTTATTGTAGAGGCCATTGCCTGAGGTGTGAGCCTCAGGGGGTAATGCCATACAGCTCCCAAACAGATATCATTGTCCTCAAGCATGAGTAGACAATGGATTTTAGATAAGCTCTTTTGCTTGCATCAAATGGTAACTGTTGACCTTCTTATGCAATAGAACAGTTCAGTCTGGGAAGGCATGTTGGGCGTGTGCCTTTATAGAACTGACAAAGTCTGGTGGTGTGATGCGTCCCTCACCTATATCAGTAGGATGGTTTAATGTTTCTGTGCTAAGCTCAGTTGCTCCTTAAACTTGGCATCACAAGGGCATGTCATTGCATATCTCCAGTGTGTCTCACTCAGGTAAACCCTGTACTGTCAGCTTCTGAACATAGTATGGAGAATGGCAGTCTATCTCCCTGTCTGTCACTGGCACTTATAAGTAGGTGTTTAGTCAGGCCAAAACTGACTGGTGAAGGTAGTAACTAACTACAATAGAGGCATAGCGTGTCATTTCGGTGCTAGCCCACAAAGTCCGCGGCGCAGCCAATAGGTTGTGGGGCATAGCTCTCTCTATTGGGGATTCTGCGAGGGAGTGGGTTCATTCCACAGTGATCCGCAGAGGCGCTTGGAAGGAATTGTGACTGTTCAGTCGGACGCGGAACTTGGGCGCAGCCGGTACAAGTGGGAACTCCCACTGGTTATGATATATAAGCCTCGGTTTGTAAATGTAACCTACAACAGTGCAACTGTATTCACATAGTCACGGGGGAGGCCATGATATCTGATGTATTTTCAGAAATGCAGCTATTGGTATGCTCCCTGAGGAGCAGACTGTTGTGTTATGATTTCAGGTGGAGATTTGCCCAGAGACACAATGAATGCCCTTGATCTAAGAAGGTGACCAGACATCTATGAAGACCCATCCTGAAGGCACCAGATGATCCCTCCTTGTGAAATCCCAGCTGAACACCAGAACCATCCATGCACAAGAAGATGAATGAACAGATTAGCCAGAGATGCAACATAAATGAGCTTATCATGTATTGTGTTTGTTACTTTTTATCACTTTTCTTTTTTTTCTCTCATTGTAAACACCTCACATAGACCAGGTTCCAACTAGTGTGTCGGTTACCGAACAGGGGGATTTTATAGGAAAATATGGTGTCCAGCCAAGCTTTAGTCCTAGACACTCATATGTATAGCAGTGACATTCACCATGAGTGGCAGAAGCCATTTGCCCTTGTTAGCATATCAAAGACAGGAAGGGCACATGGCTCTTGGCCAACAGATTGGGAAGAGATTTGGGTGGTCATGGGGTGGAGTCGATGGTGGGGGCTGGGACACAGGAAGATATATGCTTTGGAAAACTTGGGATCTCTCTCTTCCTTCCTGCCACCACCTGGAACAGCACTTCTGGAGCAAGCTTAAGGTATATGTGTATGTATAAGTATAATATCCAGTACTTTATATGTGTACATATAGATAGTGGTGTACAAGTAGATTCTGTTTATGCATGAGCTCTATTGTATGTACTTAGTCAGGTACTGGATGTGAGTTGGGTGCAGTATTGATCCAGTAGAGTATATTGGTGGACTCTGGATATACTGTATATACATACACATTATTAGCCACATTGCTTAGCATCCAGGGAGGGCAGGAACGAGGTGGCTATGTGTGGTGGTGTCCTCTATGTACTGTGTTATTTGTAGTGTCGGTATCTTTGTATAATGTCCATTGCTTTGTCATCTCTATGTTATTAGTAAAGTATTTTTATATATAAGTATCTGCGAGGGTTGTATGTTACTCCTGGTGTGTATGAAGGACTGGAGGAGTGTATATAATACACTGAATAAACGGGTTATATAAGAAACAAAGACAACAGTCTAGGAACAGAAGAAAAGGGAAGGAAGTGGAGATAAATATAAATCTCCAATTTCCAATAAGCAGAAATTCCCTCTTTCAAATACAGTATATATAGTTCCCAATTAAGCATCATATGATACAATATGACATATTTCTCTATCTATCTATCTATCTATCTATCTATCTATTCATCTATCTATCTCCTGTCGATCTATTATCTGTCTTCTGTCTGTCTATCTATTCATCTATCTATCTATACATATAAACATACATACAGTATACATTCCCAATTAAGCATATGATAGAATATGATATGTTTCTCTATCAATCTGTATCTATTTATCTTCTGTCTATCTATTATCTATCTATATCATATCTATCTACCCATCTATATAGCTATCTATTGAATATCTATCTATCTATCTATCTATCTATATATCATCTATTGAATATGTATCTTTCTAATATCTAATCTATCTATGTAATATGTATCTTTCCATCTAATATCTATGGAATATCTATCTGAATAGTAGACTCCTCTCCATTTACAGAATATAGGTCACTATGATTAAAGTCTTAAGATTTCCCTCTTTTCATGTCTCAGATGTCCCTTTGCTGTCCAGCATTCAGTGGTGTCAGCCCCCCATACTATCTGTACCACCACTGCAGATGGATGTGTCCCAGCTCACACCCAGGGGTAGGTTTCTGCTGGTGCCCAGCTGACCTCAGGTAGGTTACACTTTCCTTTTACATGCTGAGGAAGAAGGTAACGAATTCTAGTAGTGGGGGAGGGGGAAGCATCTTTCGGGACTTTGCTGAAGCTGTAAGTAGACCCGGTAACCTACTGTAAACGCCCTTACATCAAGCCTATAGGCCGCCAGCCAGAAAAAAAAAAAAACCAGGTCTACAGCAGCATGCACAGTAGTAGCAGCAGCTGGTATAAGGCAGGTGGCATTACCAGGAAAGGCAGAGGGATAGACAATGGGCTCCTGCCATAGACAGCACAGAGGGCTAGGCACAGGCAGGGGCAAACAACTGCTCAAAACACTCACCGGACTGGGCATCAGCAGGCAGCGCCGGGCTCCATCTCCCCTCCAGTCTGTGGATGCTGTGGTTGAGGCAGCCAAGGAGGGGGCGGGGCCTGCGGCGTACGTACAGCAGCTCCTGAATCATTCACGCTCACCCAGCGTCACGTGACCTCCACATGCATAATGCATCAGCGCCCTGGTCCAGAGAGGGGCGGCATGTCTGCTGCCGGCTCTACACCTGTGTGTGGACCTACCTGTGTACCCACCTAACGGGGCTGCAGATAGCATCTTCTGTCTGCCCAGTGATCACTAGGCAGGCGTTAAGCTGAAATTAAAGCAAGGGATGCTAGTTGTGAAGAAAATGAAAGCCTAAACTTTAGGCAAATATTGTTAGAGGAAACTGGGTAAAATGATTCATTATGATATTAACACCTTCAGGACTCTCTTCATTTTTGCGTTTTAGCTTTTAGCTTCCTGCAGCCATAACTTTTTTATTTTTCTATTCTTATAGCCATATGAGGGCTTGTTTTTTTGCTGGACACCTGGTTTTTAATGGCACAATTTACTATTGCGTTAAATGTGGGACGCTGTAATTTTTGGATACAGCAGTGCGCATAATGTTTAATTTTTTTTTATAGTTTATTTTTTTATTCTAGGAAAAGGGGAGATCTGAATTTTTACATTTTTTTTTTTACTTTTTAAAAACTACTTTTTTCACCTTTAGGTGACTATAACATGCAGTCATTATATTCTTCTTGTATTCTGTAATGCATATCTACTGTATGTATTACAGAATACTGAATTCAGTATACGCCAATGCAGTGCTGCCACCTGCAGGCCTGCATTGGAATAAACTAGTAATCAGCCTGTAAGCCTTGTACAGGCTTAGGCTACTTTCACATTAGCGTTTTTGAATTCTGGTATTGAGCTCCCGTCATAGGGGCTCAATACCGGAATGAAACGCTTCAGTTTTGTCCCCATTCATTGTCAATGGGGACAAAACTGAACTGAAGAGAACGGAATGCTCCTAGAAGCATTCCGTTCCGTCTTCAGACCGGAGTTTGCAGCATGCTGCTGTTTGCTCTCCGGTCTGGGCATCCACACCAAGACGGATCCGGAATGACCCCCAATGCAAGTCAATGGGGACGGATCCATTTGGTGTGACACAATGGTAAACGGATCCATCCTCCATTGACTTTCAATGGGGGTCATTCCGGATCCGTCTCCCTGCAATTTCCCCTCCCTCCAGCAGGTGGCGCTGTGGGTAAACTTACCCTTGTGCACGCCGTCCTCCTCCTGCTGTCCAGGCCTATATAAGTATATATGTAAGTTTATGTATGTATGTGTATGTATGTGTAAGTGTATGTATGTATGTGTATGTATGTATGACACTGTCTGACACATGTGGGGCCGGAGCGCAGTTCCGGCCCCACACATGCACCTGCGGCAGTTTGGATCCGGTGGCACCCTTCACCTGCCGGATCCGTGCTGCCGCTAATGTGAAAGTAGCCTTAGGCCTATTAATAGTACCATAGCTAAAATCAGGGAAGGCGGCCTGGGCCAGGAAGTACACAGCTCCCAGTTTTAGGGCTCCCAGATGCCATGATCACTTTGACCGCACCATATCAGCGGTTAAATGTCCGTGATCGGCATTACCGCCAATCATAGACATTAGCTCCGGGGCCCCTGCTGTGTAAAACAGCAGAAACCCGGTGGTTATGAGGCTGTGCTCATGAACAAGCTCCATCTTTAAAGACCAGACTGTAGGTCCAGAAACATTTTGCTCAACATTTTCCCCCATCAACAAACTTTCTCATCACATATGAACAACCAAGATGTGTTATTCTGTTATTTTCATCAGCCCCACAGAAGTGAATGGAGCAGTGGCCACGCATGCACGGTGCACTTCTCATTCCTTCTATGGGACTTCTGAAAATAGCCGGACGCCATTCAGCTATTTTTGGCACTCCCATAGAAATGAATGGGTGGTGGCAGCACACGCACGGTCCACTCTTCTTCTCTTTGCGGGCTCCGTTTTAGAGATAGGTGTGGGTTCCAGAGCCACACCTTTCAGACATTGGGGGCATATTCTAGCGATATGCCCCCAATATATGACATGAGAAAACCTCTTTAATTTTTTCACTCTGACCAGACAGAGAAGAGGATGAGTGACTCAATTAGAGCATTACATATTACAATAATTAATGCAGTGTTCTTCTGTGGAAATTTTTCTTCTTGTGGGATATTTAGTTCTTTTTGTGGGATATTTCACAGACTTGTGCTATCCACATTTTCTGTGGACAGCACACATACCTATTGATTTTAATGTGTTTGTTCACACATCAATGGTTTTCCACTGATGGAAAAATCAGAAAGACAAGCACTACTTTGGTTTATGATGTGAATCAAACACGTCAATTGAAGTCTGTAGGTCTGTGAAAAACCCCTGACCCCACACTGATGGCATATGTGTCCTATCAGAGTTTCACGGAACATTGGTAGAAGATTCTCTGGAAATTAATTTTTAGCTGAGCAGTGTACATGGAATACGGATGGATGACAAACGAAGGGAAAAAATGGACACAGTGACCAAACACAAATTTTTCATGGACAACTTCACGGATGAAAAACTGACAAATTTCAGATACTGAAATGTGAACAGATCCTTAAACTGTTATCACAATTCTTCATCTACAATTATCATAAGGAATACCTTCTTCCCCTCACAGCAGCAGTAAACTAACAATTACCTATCATACAGGATCTTTAATTATTTGTGCTGGCTGCTAGAGAAGGACAATTTTGCAGTTAATTTTCAATGGTATAGTACAACCATGACAATGAAAAGCAGATAAAAGGTCTAAAAAAACATTTTAATGAATATTGAAAAAAAAATACCCCGTCTGATGTTTCTCTTCAAGGGAAAGCAATAAGGCGTAAATGGGTTATCCAATAGTATAAATACTCCCCACAATTCCCAGGTCCCTCCTATGGATGATACTTACCCAGACCATGGCACTCGCATCCACCCTCCCCCCCCCCCCCCCCGGATTCCTGCACAGCCACCGCTGCTTTTCCGCGTTGCGCGGATCAAAACATCTGCCGACAGGGGAGAGCAGCCAATAGTAGGCAGTGTTGGTGACCAGCCTCCCTACAGTCACCCGTGATGCTTGAGAAAGAAGGGGGTCCCTAGAAACGCTGCATAGCGGAGTGCTACTGCTCCCTGTCTGGAATGAACCTGCCCGGAAAAAAAAATACCGACCTGTGCGCGGGTGAATGCAAGAAGAAGCCGACACACTGAAACAAACCTGCAGCGAGGCAGTGAAAGCAAAATGGACTAAGGTTTTTATAACCCTGTTTTAACTTTTTTCATGAAATAAATCACACTAATTTAATATATCATACTAATATACCGAAGAAACACTCTATGAGATCACTCCAAACTAAGCAATAATGTGAAAAAGCCATCACGTTCATTGCATGTATTACAAAGAGTGCAGAAAATGTAACAAAGCTTATACATTTAGGAAATGGTCTGTATGGGAAGAACAGCATTATTACTGAAAACCCTAGAAAGTAAGATATCAGTGCTGTAAAGTCTCCTGCAGTGAAAGGCAGATAGAAAACAATGGAAAAGTACTGTCTTCTGGCAGAGAAGGACATCGATAGATCAGCAGGGAGTGCAGGGAAAGAGCAGACCTGCTGTTATATAGAACAGGTAGTCACAGGATACCAAACGTCTGCAATCCGCTTTCCAGAAGAAATTCTGTATGTGTTACCAGCTGTCCTAAATATAAAGACTGACAGCAAGATGTATATGCAGCTATAGTTGTATAAAAGCTAAGGTAAAGGTATCTGACACGAGCCTGATTCCAATGATGAATGAGTCAGATAGAGAAGCAGTCATGACGCGTTTCATACCCAAGATCATTTGTAACACTTTATTAAGACTCTGGTCTACAGGATCTGCTTGTGTGGAGAAATATGACTAACCCAGCAGTGCTGATTTGGATTGTTTTGGATAAAAATGTAAGTATAAAGTGGAGCTTCTTATTATAATGACTTATGTGTGATTCCCTAATGAATGAGTCAGTGTTACCGGTGAGCAGAGAAGTAAAATCAGTCCAGCCAGTGGGGGGTTACACTGATACTTGAATGCTCCAGTGGAGTCCAGCTTAGTCATCCAATCTTCTACAAAAACGCCAGGTCTAAAAAAGGGGGTGTGGGCGGGAAGAGGACAAGCCAGGAGGCCTGTCTCATTTATCATTTTCTATGCCTGTTTTAGGAGTAGAAAATGGTCTAAATGTAAGACATCTAGGAAGTTGTACATGCCAAAGTTATGTAGAGGCCGGCGCCTCTTCGTAACTTCAGTGGATCCACCGTCAGCACGGGTTATTAAAGGGGTTCTCCAGGAATTAAGAAAATGAAAATACGTAAATATTACTTTATTATAAATACATTCTCAAATACCTTTCATTAGCTATAATGGCTCGTTTTCTCTGGGGAGAAATCATCAGGAGAAATAAAATGGCCACCGTCCTATCAGTGCACACAAAACCTGTCCTAATCACACAAGAGGACAAGTTACTTCACACCACTGAGGTAAAGAGCTGCCTCATCCTCCTTTCTGCTCTGCTTGTCGGGGATTATGATCCTGAATATAGCTGATAAGATCTTCAGCTGAATCTCTGTAGGAATGGAGTTCATGAGGAGACATGAAGTACAGAGAGGAGGTGGCGATGTCCTACTGTGTGATTAGGACAGGTTTTGTGTGTAGTAATAGGACGGCGGCCATTTTATTTCCCCTGATGATCGCTCTGTAGGCATAACGAGCCATTATAACTAATGAAAGGTATTAGGGAATATATTTATAGTAAAGTAATATGTAGTTATTTTCATTTTCTTAATTCTGGGAGAACCCCTTTAAGAACGGAGTCTAAAACGCCAGTCTTAATAAATGACCCCCTTAGTTTTGGAACAGAGAGGTCAGGTTCATTGAAGACATCCTCAGGGTAAGATGTATTGCCACCATCACCTCTCTTTGTATCATATGGTCTTCGGTGGAGCGCTATGTTGGACGCTGGTCAATGGGGGCTTGCTCATTTGTCTGCACGGCTTGCGATGACTGTTACTTTATCTTTGTATATATCTTTTATCAAAGTTTAGTAAACTCTTTATTCACCTAACTCGTGTTAAGTCACGTGTTAAGTTATTTTTTCCAAACTTCCGATCTCATAATAACAGTAATGCTATGTATTTTTGAGGTAAAGGTGTCTTCCGGTTCCCAGCATTGGATATGGGAATATAAAGTAAGTATTTATTGTTCCATATTTCATGGGGACAAGGAAAGCCGTCAGGGGAGATTGTATCTGCTGGGGTTTCATTAGTGTCCAGTTCTTTATAAATGATTTTAATTGGATCTTGGAGCAGAACTTACTGTGAAAACAATCTCATATAATAAAACCAGTGCTTACTGTTGCTTAAGAGTACCTAAATGTTCTTTTTGAGGCACATGAACCAAGATGACTACTTTTATCTAAAGTGGGGTCACATCAGGGTTTTCCCCTATGTTTAATGTATACGTGGAGGAAGAAAAGGATGCAAAAGCATAGAACACTACACTATTCCATCCTGCAGAGTGAAAAAAGATATACCTTAACGTATCCTTTTTTTATTGGTTTCAATAATTTTTATTAAGATTTTTGTCAATAAAGTAACAACATACAGTGCACATACGCACCTTGAAAATAAAATAAAATAAAAAGCAAACCAAACAGGCAGTACAGTACCTTCCAACAGGACAAATTAAACATGTTGGTACTACAGATCAGTATAGCAGTGATACATGGCATACAGAGAGCTACACACCATCAAAGCACATTGTGGAATTATGCAGTTACAGAAAGCCATCCGGGAGGGGAGTAGCGAACCTGCTGGATAGCCAGAGTAGCCACTGATTATGAGTGGCCATCCTGGATTGTGTATTGGAAGCAAAAGTGAGTTCACAGTGCATGTGATAATTAACAGACTGCACCACTTTAGCCAGGATAGGCTGGTCTGGTAGTTTCCACGTCCTAGCTATGACAGTCCTTGCTGCCGATAAGATATGGAAAATAACCCATCTACAAGTGTTGGGAAGGGATGCCAAGCCAATGTTTAACACGAACAGGTCTGGGCAGGCTACAATTTTGTAATCTGACACCTCTACAATCAGGTCTTCTATCGAAGACCAAAACCGCTGGACGGAGGGGCATGACCACCACATATGTAAGGGAGTCCCAACATTACCGCACTGCCTCCAGCAAAGGGGAGAATAACCGGGAGTCAGGTGAGCAAGTCTATTTGGTGTTAAATACCATCTGAGCTGTGTCTTCCTAGCCTGTTCAATATGATTTATACATTTAGTGCAGCGAAAGGACCAGAACATAGCCAGATGCCATTGGGAAACAGAGAAAGATCTATCTAATTCCTGCTCCCACCTTATCATGTGAACTTGTTTTTTGTCTGAGATGGGATCCAAAGACAGCAAATAGAAAAAAGAAATTTTAGGCCTCTTAGGTGACTTACCACTGAGAAACCCAAGTATGGAGTTACCACCAGACAGTTGCGGCACAGTGGGGTTGACAGAGTGCAGCAGATGTCTCACCTGCAGGTATTGATAAAACAAACTGTTGGGTAATGAGTATCTAGTGTGGAGAGTGGCAAAATCCATCAGTGAGGGCCCATCAAAAAGACAACCCACAGAGTGAATACCCCTAGTTACCCAATTAGCTAAGGAAATAGAGGGGATGTGGTGTTCCAAAGCTCTAAGAGGTAGACAGGAAATAGGAACCTGGAGGTACAACTGAGTGGACATCAATTTAGACCACGCTAGCCAAGTTGCTTGCATAGTCGCAAGAGGGAATGTAACGGAAAAGTGCTTAATGGTGCGGGCAGCTAGGAGCTCTTTCAAGGATGTACGTTTAGTATACAACGCCTCTATGTTGATCCACTGTTGAGGAGTAGATGGGGACCACCACTCTAAGGCTACTTTCACACTGGCGGCAGGCCTGATCCGGCAGGTGAAGGGTGCTGCCGGATCAGGCCTGCCGCAGTGACATGTGTGGAGCCAGAACCGCGCTCCGGCCCCACACATGTCACACAGTACATACATATACATACACATAAACATACACACACATATAGACATACAAACACACATACATACTTACATGCTCCCCGGCAGGTCTTCGGAGCGTCAGGACGGCTCACACAGGTCACGATTCCCCACAGCGCCCTCTGCTGGGCGCCTGGTGGAATCGTCATCTGACGATTCCACCAGGCGCCCAGCAGAGGGCGCTGTGGGGAATCGTGACCTGTGTGAGCCGTCCTGACGCTCCGAAGACCTGCCGGGGAGCATGTAAGTATGTATGTGTGTTTGTATGTCTTTATGTGTGTGTATGTTTATGTCTGTATGTGTCTATGTGTACCCGGATCCGTAATGGACTCCATTGAAAGTCAATGGAGGGCGGATCCGGTTACCATTATGGTCACACCAGACGGATCCACCCCCATTGACTTGCATTGGGGGTCATTCCGGATCCGTCTTGGTGCGGATGCCTGGACCGGAGAGCAAACCGCAGCATGCTGCGGTTTGTTCTCCGGTCTGAAGACGGAACGGAATGCTTTCAGGAGCATTCCGTTGTCTTCAGTTCAGTTTTGTCCCCATTGACAATGAATGGGGACAAAACTGAAGCGTTTTATTCCGGTATTGAGCCCCTATGACGGAACTCAATACCGGAATTTTAAAACGCTAGTGTGAAAGTAGCCTAAGGCTTGCTTGGCAAGACTAGCCCAGTAGTATTTAGAAATATCTGGGACCCCCAGACCACCTAAGCGGATTGGGGGGTAAAGTGCGGTTTTACCAATTCTTGGACTTTTGTTACCCCATATAAAGTACATGAGATCTGACTGAAGTAGTGCAATCTGCTTTGTGGGAATAATCAAAGGTAAACATCTAAAACAATATAAAATCTTTGGCAAGGAGAACATTTTAGCAGCTTGTATATGGGCAACCCAGGAAAGATTGATGTTAGACATATTAGCATAGTCTTTCTTTAAATCCGAACGCAGGTTAGCAATATTGGTAGACAGAGTTTCTGAAACAGAGTTGGTCAAATCAATACCCAGATAGGAAATAGATTTTGCGGACCATTGGAAGGGATAACTGGACCTAAGCCGGCCTCTGGCTTCCTCCGACACCCCAACAGATAATACATTAGTTTTGGAAGCATTCAGCCTGTAATATGAACATCTAGAGAAACTATCGATGATAGATAACGCAGCAACCAACGAAGTTTCTGGATTGGTAAGAGCAAGGATTACGTCATCCACGTATAACCCAATGGTGTCAGAGTGGCCATTGACAAGAACACCTGATATCCGTGAGTCACTACGAATAGATTCTGCCAGGGGTTCCATTACCATGGCAAAGATCAGTGGGGATAACGGGCACCCCTGCCTAGTGCCGTTAGTAATTTTGAACGCATCAGACATAAAGCCAGATGCTAGCACCTTAGCTGAGGGTGTGGTATATAGGGCTAGGATAGCCGAGAGAATGGGCCCACAGAAACCAATTTTCTGAAGGACCATACCTAGGTATCCCCAATGTACCCTATTGAACGCTTTTTCAGCGTCAAGGGATACAAAGAGTGTGGGGGTTTTAGATATACCAGCAATTTGTATAAGATTGACCATGCGCCGAGTCCCGTCCCTACACTGCCTGCCAGAAACAAAACCAACTTGATCTGGATTGATCAAAGAAGGAAGTATAGTGTTGATACGAGTGGCCAAGATTTTAGCATACAGCTTCAAGTCTACATTTGATAAGGAGATAGGGCGGAAGTTGGCGGGTGTGTTAGGGGGCTTACCAGGCATAGGGAGAGTTACTATTGTAGCGGCCAGCATATCAGACGGTATCTGCCCTGAGGTCATAAAGGTATTATATAGGGTACAGAGATGCGGAACTAACTGTGACTGAAACGTTTTAAAATAGGAAGACATGAACCCATCAGGTCCCGGGGCTTTGTCAGAAGGAGTAGCTTTAAGAGCAGAAATGACTTCACTTTCCAGTATGGGGGAATTGAGAGAGGCGAGTTGGTCTGGGGAGACAGATGGAAGAGATAAAGATGACAGGAAAGATTGAATGACAACAGAGGTAGGTTGGGGCATGGTTGGGTCATCTGCCAGATTATATAACTGTCCATAATAAGATGCAAAAGCATTCGCTATCTCCTGAGGGTGAGAAATGACTGAATCGCGATATTGTAACTTATCAATTCTCCCTTCCGCCATCTTACGCTTAAGCCGACGAGCCAATAAAGCTCCCGCCCTATCTCCTGCATGATAGAACTTGGATTTCAGTCTCCGGAGCACTTTATCATACTTGTAGAGAAGTAGTGAACGGAGCTGCATCCTCAATTGTTTAACCCGCTCTAGCTGAGAGTGAGTGGGAGATTCTTTATATAACTGATTAGCAACTTCTAACTCCTTGAGGGCAGCGGCCAGGTGACTTTCTCTGCACCTCTTAAGCCTAGAGGCAGACTGAAGGAATATTCCTCGCATATAGGCCTTATGAGCAAGCCAAAGAGTTGAAGTTGAGACATCTGGGGTGTTATTGATGTCAAAATACTCCTGTAATTTGATTGTGTACTCCTCTACTCGGTGTTTATCAGTGAGCAAATATGGGTTGAGTTTCCACGGGGGGGGGGAGGTAAGTTAGGGAGGCCAGTATCTAGACTCAGAGAAATCGGCGCATGGTCAGACCAGGTAGCGCACCCAATGTCCGACTCAGTTACCTTAGTTAGTACATCTCTAGAAACCAAAAAATAGTCTATCCTAGATTGGGATATACAAGTAGTGGAAGTAAATGTGAACCCCTTTTCACTAGCATGTTGGTAACGCCAGATATCATGGAGAGGGAAGTCCAAAAGCGAGGTCCAAAGATCCTCCCGTTTGGATTTAGCTGAGGTGTAGCAATCGATGTCTGTGTCTACCGGGATGTTAAAGTCACCCCCCATAATTATGGCTCCATGGGCCACCTTAAGGACCTTCTTGAAAAGCCTGTTCAGAAAAGACTTCTGTCGGACATTGGGTGCGTACACTGATACAATAGTGAATTGAGCCCCATCAATCGTACACAACAGGATGACATATCGACCCACAGAATCCGTTATACATTCCTGAAAGGAGAAAGATACCGAGGCACTAACACAAATAAAAGTACCAGCTTTTTTCTTTTTAACAGCTGGGGAAAAGTACATATGAGGGAAGCGTCGATGTGTACACCTAACTTGATCCACCTCTAGCAAATGAGACTCCTGAATCAAGGCAATGTCACACCGAGACTTGAGGAGATCTGCCCATAGCTGTGATCGCCGAAATGGGGAGTTTAGTCCCCGTACATTATTAGCATACACTTTTAACCCCATATTGAGGCCGCAAAGAATCTAGTAGTACCCTCGACCCATAGCCAGGGGGTTAAGCAGCTAGCCATATGTCAAACCGAAAAAAGATAGCTACCAATCACAATGAAGATCGTAGAAGGCTGCACCTGAAACAAAGAGAGAAAAACAAAACGCAACCAAACAAAAACAGAAAAAATTGTAAAGGTCAACGAATGTCAACCAGAATGACATTAAGAGTCCAAGGAGACCCCACGGTAGGGCCCCTGTTTAAGAAAAGAAGAAGAGGGTGGGGGAGATAATGCAGAGCACAGTCACTCACGCGTCCCGACCCCTGGACATCTTCCATAGACCCAGTAAGAGCAGGGAAAGATTTCAGGCAACGTCCCAGTCCTGTGAGATTTTATCCAGCTTAGAGAGGGGGTCTTGGTCTATCGCCATGTCTTCAGACAAGAATCCCAGATCCCGCAAGGCGCCCACAGCAGCTTTCAGTGATAAGCAGGTACGCTGTGTTCCATCATGGGTAATAATCAGCTTGACCGGGAAGCCCCACCGGTAACGAACATGGTTGTCACGCAGGATCTTGGTGATAGGTGCATATTCTCTCCGTTTTGAGAGCGTAGCGGCAGACAAATCGGGGAATACCGAGATCCCTTGAAAAAGAGGAGTTGGGGCAGGATGTTGGCGCAGCGCCTTGAGGAATTTTTCCTTGACATGGTAAAAATGGATCCGTGCCACCACATCACGCGGCACATCCGAGCTCAGACCTTTAGGTTTCGGGATCCTATGAATACGGTCAATAAGTAAGTCCATGTCAGATGCAGAGGGAATAACCGTTTTAAGCATATTCTGCAAAAGAGGCTCCAAGGCCTCAGACTCCACCGATTCTGCAATTCCCCTTAGTCGCACATTGTTCCTCCGGTGCCGATCCTCCATATCTTGCATTTTGCCTTTGAGCTGAAGGAAATCCTCCTCTAAAGCTTCATGAGCGTCTATCAACGCATTATGTGAGGCGGCAAATTCCGCCATTTTCGTCTCCACATGTGATGTGCGCTCCCCTAAGCCCTGAAGTTCGTGCCGAAACTCCTTAAGCAGTGATAGCATATCCTCTTTGAGAGAGGTACGTAAGGTAGCCAACATGGAGCGCATAGAATCCTCAGTTAACGGCACAGAGGGAGAGTTCGGATGTTGGACGACCTGCAATGCCGGCGGAGTACCTGAAGTAGAGGCTGGTGAAGCTCCCCCGGAGCACAAAGATGGCGGAGAGGCCGCGCGGTCCGGGCCGGTGGAGGGAGACTTAGCAAAAAACTCGGTGAGTTTCTTTGGCGGCTGCCTCTTTCTGAGTTTCCCCATGCTAGCGGAGACTGTGGGTCACAAAAGGGATCGTGGAAAGTCTGTTAGATAGCCGGTGTGAGCCGTTTTAGGATGCCCAGAGTGGAGCTAGCGAGTTATGCAACCGGCGCCATCAGCGTGCAGGCCACGCCCCCCCCGTATCCTTTTTTTATCATTGGAACTCTATGGTGACGGATGCCACTGTATTGCAACCATTGGAGGCATCCGTTTAACCTATATGTTTTTTGTATAAGTGAAATGTAAGACAAAACCAGCCTAATGTGTATGCGTTACATCTGTAGCCCGTGTCCGTTGCGGCCTCCCCCCTACTTCTGTTAGGAACATTATTTATTGAACTACCTCTACTCCCATTTTTGTCATCACCACCACTCCCTTCCTCTCTTAGATCTGTGTCCAGTTGTATGGCTGCTTCTAATTGTTAATCAGTTTGCAATAAATGCTGGACTGCCTCCCATTCCTTGCCTGAGCTTAGGTTCCTAATTTACTAGTTTACCAGTATAGGTGTGCTATTCTGTTTGTCTGCCCACATACCAAACTTCTGCCTATTAAGCGAATGTGATACTCCGCTGCCTTCCCGGATCTTAGCCTGCCTACTGTACTGACCCTTTGCTGCCTGTCCCAACCTCGGATTAGTCTCATGAAATTACACAAGCTCTGCCTGCCCTGACCTCTGCCTGTTTACTGACTATGAGTATAGCTAAACCGCTTGGTGCTTCACACTGCTGTATCTGCTAACTACAACGGGACAAGAGGTAGCAGCCTGGTGGGTCCCCTGCAGCAAAGACCAGATCTCTGTATAGGGGTTAAAGGATGAATACCAGGGGATCGCTAGGATAATGCCCTTAGGACTAACCCAAAGTCAAATTAGTTAGTTGGTACAGTGGGTCCACACCCACTGCCCATTACAGTATGTAGCAATTAGATAGAAGTTAGTTGATGGTCGAACAGCAATTGAACAATCATCTGGTGAAAGGTCATTTCACAGACACAGCCAGACACATTTTAGTCCATATTGGCCATTATAGTTGTTCAAACTGGTCATACATGTTCAATGAAACCGGACAAAAGATCTTTCTGGGAACTTTCGAATAATCTTCCTTTGAACAAAAGATATTTTGTTTGACTATTGGACTAATATTTCAGACGTAGCCGACTTCTTTTCAGACGATGATAGTCAGTCAGTAGTTGGGTTGTCTTAAATGATAGTTCATTGTTAAAGGGGTTATCCAGTCCTAAAAAAGCCCCCCCATATGCCTGGCCCCCCACACTGAATATACTTACTTGGCTCCCCTCCTGGTCCCCACACTGCCGCTGCTGCTTCTCCCTGTGCACAGATGAAAACATCTGGTGTTGGGGGAAGCAGCTATCGGCAGGCAGGGACGGGGACAAGCCTCCCTAGTGTCACCCGCATTGCAGGGGAGTGTTGTCCCCATCTGCCATTGGCTGCTCCTCCCTGACACTGGATGTTTTCATCTGTGCACGGGGAGAAGCAGCAGCCGCGGTGCGGGGACCAGGAACGGTGCAGGGGCAAGGAGCGAAGTAAGTAAGTATATTCAGCGTGGGGGGGCCCGGCATATGGCGGGGCTTTTCTTAGGACTAGATAACCCCTTTAAATTTCACCTGGTAAAAAATTATTTTGGTTGAAATTGCCCATTTTGACTTTAATTTTGACCTTAAGACCACAAATGTATGTCAAAAGTAGTAAACCTAATAAACAGACAATGTTTGCCACTAGTTAAATGGGATGGCCCTACAATAATCAATCTCTGTCATCATTATTTTGGGGTACAAATGTTTCCAACACTTTTGAAAACATAATTATCAGAAAAATTTTTACAATGTTATTAACCCCTTGGTGACCTCTGCTGTACATGTATGGCGGAAGTCATCACAGTACAGATGGCGCCCGCATACACGTGCAGCAGACGCCATACCCACCAGGTTTCTGCTGTTTCAAATAGCAGAGAACTGCAGCAGATGTATACAATCAGCCTTATGGTCGCATACAGTTAACCTCCCCCCAAAAAAAATTAATAAAAAGTGATCAAAAAGTTATACAAATTTCAAAATGGTATCACTGAAAAGTACAGATCGCCCCACAAAAAAGCCCTCATACAGCTCTGTACACATACCAACAAAAAAGTTACAGGGGTCAGAATATGAAAAAATTACGTTTTTCAAGTTTTTTTTTCATAATTAAAACGCAAGAAAAACTATACAAGTGTGGTATCGTACTGACCTGGGAAATGAAGGTAACAAGTCAATTTTACCATATAGGAAACGCCGTTAAAAAAACAAAAAAACATAAAATTGACAGAATTTCGAGTTTTTTTTCCCAATTCCACCCCATTTGTAAATTTTTTCAGCTCCCCACTACATCATATGCAATATTAAATAGTGCAATTAGAAAGTACAACTTGTCCCACACAAAAAAAGCCCTCATATGTGAATGGAAAAAAAAAAGGTTATGGCCACGGCCTCTGAGGGGTTAAATGTCTGCAATTGGAGCAGGTGCCATCTTTAAAAACACAACATCTGCCATTTATGTACAGTGGATGTCAAGAAGGGGTTAATAGCTGCAATGGCAATGTGTATAGCTAATGCCTTTTCAGTGTTTCTTACAGTCTTTCCATGTCTTTGGAGAAAGTGATTGGGGCTATTTTTCTGTCTATAGAGCTATAGAAGATGGACTGTTTTATCTATTTTTGATTGGTTTAACCCCATGGCAAGAATAAGCTATGGACTGGATGAAATATGATTGCAATTCATTTTACCCGAAAGCAAGTGGAAGAAGCTATATCCAGCCACTTTTTATCTAATTTTCTACAAATTGCATTCGTAACTTTCCATCACATGTCCGGAGAGGGTGAATGAACCACATAGAAGGTCATTAGACTTTCCACTCTCCGATATTACACACAGTAATATTTCTACACTACAGGTTTTCAGATATTTGAAAATGCTTTCTGTACCTACACAATGGGAGCAACAAGACACTTTTTAATTAAATGAGACAGAATATTATTTACAAGACCTTGATCCAGGACCGAGAAACATAAGAAGTATCTGCAGCGCTCCAAATAGTTTCAAATCAATAAAGTTCTTTATTCATCCATGTGACAATTCAGCCCAGTCACAGGACATAAAGCGGCGCAACACTGACAATGACAGCAGGTATATGTGCATACAAGTGGAATTGTGACAACAACTCTTACTACATGATTAGTAGTGACAATATCCAAAAATATTAATAATTGTATTATATATAATGCAATACTGCTACTAGTGAAATATACATACATAATGAATTATCTATCTAATATCTATCATCCATCTATATCTATCTATCTATCTATCTATCTATCTATTATCTAACTATTTAATATCTATCTATCATCCATTATCTACCTATCTAATATCTATTTATTAATGATCTTGTAGAAGGCTTGCACAGTAAAATATCAATTTTTGCAGATGACACTAAACTATGTAAAGTAATTAACACAGAAGAGGACAGTACACTGCTATAGATGGATCTGGATAGACTGGAGACTTGGGCAGAGAAGTGGCAGATGAGGTTTAACACTGACAAATGTAAGGTTATGCATATGGGAAGGAATAATGCAAGTCACCAGTACATACTAAATGGTAAAATATTAGGTAACTCTGACATGGAAAAGGACCTAGGAATTTTAGTGAACAGCAAACTAAGCTGTAGAAACCAGTGTCAGGCAGCTGCTGCCAAGTCCAATAAGATAATGGGTTGCATCAAAAGAGGCATAGATGCCCATGATGAGAACATAGTCCTGCCACTTTACAAATCACTAGTCAGACCACACATGGAGTACTTTGTACAGTTCTGGGCTCCTGTGAACAAGGCAGACATAGCAGAGCTGGAGAGGGTTCAGAGGAGGGCAACTAAAGTAATAACTGGAATGGGTGGACTACAGTACCCAGAAAGATTATCAAAATTAGGCTTATTCACTTTAGAAAAAAGACGACTGAGGGGAGATCTAATAACTATGTATAAATATATCAGAGGTCAGTACAGAGATCTCTCCCATGATCTATTTATCCCCAGGACTGTGACTGTGACGAGGGGACATCCTCTGTGTCTGGAGGAAAGAAGGTTTGTACACAAACATAGAAGAGGATGCTTTACGGTAAGAGCAGTGAGACTATGGAACTCTGTGCCTGAGGAGGTGGTGATGGTAAGCTCACTAAAAGAGTTCTAAAGGGGCCTGGATGCATTTCTGGAGGGTAATAATATTATAGGTTATAGTTACTAGAGATGGGTCGTTGATCCAGGGAGTAATTCTGATTGCCTGATTGGAGTCGGGAAGGAATTTTTTCCCCTAAAGTGGGGAAAATTGGCTTCTACCTCACAGGGTTTTTTTGCCTTCCTCTGGATCAACTTGTAGGAAAACAGGCCGAACTGGATGGACAAATGTCTTTTTTTGGCCTTATAAACTATGTTACTATGTTACCATGTTACTATCTATCTATCTATCTATCTAATATATATCATTATATCAAGTATCTATTATCTAATATCTATCTATCTAATATCTATCATTATATCAAATATCTATTATCTATCTAATATCTATCTATCTATCTATCTGTAAGGAATGTAGAATCAAGATCCATGATTAGCCATGATTTAATCATAACCATCTGCTGTCAACTCACCTAGCAGATGGAGTAAACACCGCAGGGGTCATGCCTTTAAAGCAGATCACATGTATACAATTCACACATCATCCAGCAATGCGGAGTCAAAGCCCTTCCCCAGGAACAGCCCATCAGGGGGCCGTCGCTTGAATAGCCATATCATGGAAGTTCCCAGACAGACTGAAGCCAGGAATTAATAAAGAATCAAATCAAATCAAATAAGCTTTATTAGCAGGACTAAATACATTTTAGCATTGCCAAAGCAAGTGGGAAATAATTGGGTAGGGTTGGGGGATGGGGACACATCTAGGGTGGGGGTATAGGGTAGGTTTGGGGGATGGGGATGGGGACACATCCAGGGTGGGTATATAGGAGTCCATGGTATATCAGGCTCCTCTCAGACTGTGGCAGGCAGTAATATATGAATTGCCCATTCATCACAAGTGTAAACCGGTTATATATTCATGACCCATAGACCAAGAGGCATTTTACTGTGGTCTTAAGGTAGCGACAACATGTCAGGAAGCGGAGATACAGGGATGTCCAAGCAGGAACCTGATAAATGTGCCGTGTTTGGTCTCCACCTGTAGCCAGAACCCAGGAGGATCCGTTGATACCAGAACCCTTTCCCTGTGACCTCCCGGTCTGGAGCTATGGACCATAATGGTTTTGTGGGGCTTTTGCTACCAGAACTGGGACGGGGGGGTGCGGGAGTTTGGCCAGCTGCAGGGTAAAAGGCCACATAGAACAGAGGCCAGCATGTTTCTCTGAAGGGGGGGTCGCATCGAGCATTGTGTTTGGAGGGACCGTGGACAAGCTGCTGACATCACTGCCCCCATGTGGTTACAGCCAGGCCTTACAGCAACCCAGGACCTATCTTAACGGACTATTCATCTATCTTGTAATTGACTATTGCTCTGTTCAATTCTGTTGTATCATATCACCTGTACTTGCATATCTGACCGCTGTATCAATTTTCTGTGTATATAGTTATATCTAGTGAGCCCTTAAGGCGATTAAATATATAATTTAATCTTGTGCTGTTCTTGTAACCCGATCACGAATCCCCACGTCCGTGTTCTCGGTAATATTGTTATATGCTACCTGGGTTGGTTCCTGACCCGAAATAACCCGTTAACGGACTGGGCGTATGTCAAACGAGAGCTGGTGGCAGTACTACTGGGCTGATAGACTCGGTTTCGCTGGTGATAGTGAAAAGGGTCTCTAAGCCAGTCAGGATTGTGAGCGAGTATAGCACCACACAGGGATCACGTGGGCTACCCTCTCTCCCTTTCTGGACAGGAGGTGTCTGTGAAAACTGTGCCAAGCTGACCTTACGTGCTCCTAGGGAGGCGTAACGTCACGTCTTGGTAACCAGTGACGCAACTGTATCACGTGAGCTCAACGTAGTGATGACAGGCGGGGCTAAGAGGCATCTATCATCTATTATCTACCTAGCTAATAACTATCTATCTATCTATCTATCTATCTATCTATCTATCTATCTATCTATCTATTATTATCATCTATTATCTATCTAATAGCTATCTATCTATCTGTCTCACTGTCTATTTATGTAATTGTGGGCATCATTTGCTCTTTTCTCCAACTTACACAATCTTTATTCTATAGTTGAAAATGTAACTATGACATACGTAATCCATTTTGACAACTGTAATACCCATGAGTGCAATATACATTGAATAGCTCTTCTCTGTGTAATGACTTGACATGATGTTGATCTCCACAGAGAATAAAGCCCCCTGGTGGGTAGCAGCAGAGAATTGGGCTTGCCACATGTTAAATATTGACAGTAAATAGAAGGTGTTTGATGCAGTGTTTACCAAAAATGCATAATGAAGAAATCAAACATTTCCAAGCGGTTGAGCTGTAAATACATGAAAACATCAATTACACCAGCCAAATTATTCCTGCATGACAAATCTTCATCTAAAGCAAATTGAGTTTTTCTCTAATCTTTGCAAAACTGTTTGTTTCTTTATCTGGCACAAGAGATTGTAAATGGAAAACATGTCCTATATACAGCATGCTGCAAACACTGGAGCAGGTGAGTGTGACATACAGGACAATGAAGGCAGCTTCCTGGTCTCAGACTGTAACAAATCCTAAGTACTAATGCATCTGCAATTGTTTTACATGGCTAAACAATAAATTACATAATATAAGCTAATAAATGAATGAATCTGCCTTAAAGAAGCTCTGTCACCAGGATCAACCCTATTAACAGCTTAATGACCCTGGTATATGGGAGGTTAGCGCTCCCTCACCTCCTCCATCGGGTTCCTGGGAGCCTGGCAGCTACGAAGGCCTATGAGGCCCAGCCCCCAGCCCCCAATCTATCAGTGTATTACAGTGTGTAAGAGATTTATTGTGCTGCAATGAAACAGGGATCAGACCCTGTAATGTTTAAGTCCCATAGTGGGACATTAGTAGAAAGTAAAAAAAAAAAAGTAAAAAAAAAGTGTTTTTAACAATAAAAAAATAAAGTTTCAATTAAAAAAAAGAGCCCTTTTCCGATAAAAAGTGACATATAAAATTGTTAAAAAATAGAAAAAAATAAAAAAAACAGATATATCTCCTAGAAACCAGGAGGATGACCACTGCAGGAAGGATGGGAAAAGGAGAGCAGCAAAGGCCAGACAGATGCTGGTGGTAGGGGACTCTATAATTAGGCGGACAGACAGAGTCATCTGTCGCCGAGACCGTGAATGCCGAACAGTGTGTTGTCTCCCGGGTGCTCGGGTTCGGCATATCGCGGATCGGATTGACAGATTGCTGGGTGGGGCTGGGGAAGACCCGGCGGTCATGGTACACTTTGGCACCAATGACAAAGTCAGGGGGAGATGGAAGGTCCTTAAAAATGATTTTAGGGAACTAGGAGAGAAGCTCAAGTCCAGGACCTCCAAGGTAGTGTTTTCAGAAATACTACCAGTGCCATGAGCGTCACCAGAGAGACAACGGGAGATTAGGGAGTTAAATAAGTGGCTCAGAGGCTGGTGCAGGAAGGAAGGGTTTGGGTTCATGGAGAACTGGGCCGACTTCTCTGTCGGCTACAGA